>JASSKH010000022.1:12106364-12181480 GCA_031763025.1 Macrocystis pyrifera
CTACTCCTAATAGGGTGAAGATGGAGGGGGGGTGGGGGGATGGGGGGAGGTGGGAGGGGAGGTGGAGGAGGTGGGAGGTGGGCAGGGGGAGTTGGGGGGGGCGGGGTGTACTGACTACCATGCATGGCCGTAGTCGTATAAACCATAGAACCTCGCTGCCCTAGAATGCCGGGACGGAGCACGTCGGGTTTTCACCGACCAGGCAGACATTTGCTTGCACCAAGCGCGAAGCGCCGCGAGGTGTGGGGCGAGTCGCATGAAGGGTGAGCTGCATCCTTCTAAGAACCGTTTTCGAGGCTGATCTTGCATAAGGATGACAGCGATAATGAATTTATTTACTTTCTGGTGTGTGTAGGGGGCGGAAGACAGTGGCACCTGGCTCTCCCCCCCTCGTGTCGGACGAGAGAGCAGGTTCGCGACACACTGCACCGCACACGAGAAGGTGCGCTGAAAAAAAAAAATATATATATATATATATAAAAATATGCTTCTGTTGTTTCGTCCGGATTGTGGTTAGTGCTCAACGTATACCATGGTACCTGGTACCAGGTATTTAACTTTCAAATATATTGAGTGCGTGAGTATGCTATACCTCGTTGGGTGTTTTTCGTTGTTGTTGCTGTTGCTGTTGCCTCTGTTGCCCGATCGGCCTATTCTTATTTCTCACCGGCAGATGTGCGCTAGCGCTTCTCGGGTGCCTCGAAAGGCTCGCGGGTCCGCCTGGCGAAGAGTCTTGGCCGTGTCGATCGGAAACAACGCGGCTGCACCAGCGGAATAAAAAAAACGCCATCAACATGAAAATCCCCAGGAGGACAAAACATTTTGAAACAAAACGCCATACAATAGGAACGGCGGGGGAGCAGGAACGGGGGAGGGGGGGAGGGTGACGGTGGAGAGAAAGGATGCGAGTCAGAAAACATATGCCGAGAAATACGGGAGTTCTAGTTTACGAGGGGGGGTGCGCGGGGAGGGGGGGGGGGGGGGGGGGGGGGGGGGGGGGGGTGTGTACTCGATGGGAGAGATGTACTCGATCTCATGCATGGCCGTAGTCGTATGACCATAGACCCTCGCATCCCTCTACAATGCCGGGACGGAGCATGTCGGGTTTTCACCGACCAGGCAGACATTGCTTGCACCAAGCGCAAAATATTCGTTAGGTGTCCGGCGAGTCGCATGAAGGGTGAGCTGCGCCCTACTAAGAACCGCTGGTGAGGCGGGCCTTCTTGCACACCTGGTACTGATGTTAGCTTCAATGAGTTAATTTAATTTCCGGTGTGGCCACTTTCAGAGACAGCAATTGGAGTACTATGTAACTGCCTCTTGGGTGCCTCACCACAAACTCTACGTGATACGATCATTCCCACTTGTGCGTTGTGCGGAGTAAAGGTTCTTCACCTCGCACAAATGATCTAACTCGACGACCAGCTGTGACCGACCGCCAAAAAAAAAAAAAAAAAAAAGCGGCACCCTGGTTGTCTAGCTCAAGTAGTGGGCGGCATGTTTTACAGCGTCGTTGCCAACCGACGCCAACCCAACCCATATATAATATATATAATAGGAGGGGGGGCAACTCTGGCGTGGCTGAACCGTTCCCCCGGCTGCATGAAGTCCCCGATTCTGCAGTTAATTTGCTGATTCCCACAGCGTAAGAATACGTGCAGTTGTTTTAGTCCAGCGGTTACTGAAGATTGTAGAAGGTTTTGTGCATGACATGGTAGGACACGATTCGACAAGGAATGACGGTGTGGGCTGATTCGACATAGCGAGACAGGATAGGGCATAGAAAGACCAACGAGAGCATAGGCAAGAGCGGGCGTCGCCGAATACGCCGCCATCGAGGAACAACAAACACAAACCCACGACAAGGACATCAACATCATCATCTAAAACAACAAACAACAACAACGAACAGCAAACGATAACAACAACAACAACAACAACACGGCAGCAAGCGACACAACAACAGCAACAACCACAAACAACAACGAACAGCAAACCATACCAACAGCAATCACAACATCAATCACAACATCAAGCGAGCAATAGCAACAACATCAGCAAGCAACAGCAACAACAACATCAGCAAGCAACAACAACAGCAACAGCAACAACAACAACAACAACAACAACAACAACAAACATCAAAAACGCAAACACCACCTACTGCAACATCACCAACAACACAAACCATCCCGATCGAGAAACAACCGCCGCGCACACAGGGACCACACCCAGCTCAACACTAAGGTAGCAAAACACGCTGCGGACGCCCTTCTTATTTCCCTCCACTCGCCACAACGTGCGACAACAAAATGTCTATCGCGCCCGCGATGCGTCCTCTAGCTATCATCTGGTACGGGGGGTCAGAGTAAATCAGAACCCGATGGGCCGGAGCTCCATCTATCCCGCTCATGTTAACACGCAATAGATGGCTCTAAACTCATACAGCAATCAGAACTTCCTAGCGAAATATATTTCTTAGAGCTAGTTGTCCTTTAGATTTTATCTTGATAATATTTCTTCCTCGTAACTATTCTTCTTCCCGTCCTTTCCCCTCGTGAGTATTCCTGTCGTGATTTTTCGTCTCGTGGCTGTTCCGCTGCGAACCGTGGGAAGAGGGGGGGGGGGGGTCTACTCATGTCACGCATGGCCGTAGTCGTATGACCATAGACACTCGCATCCCCACAATGCCAGGACGCAGGACGGAGCAGGTCGGGTTTTCACCGATCAGGTGCAGACATTGCTTGCTTGCACCAAGCGCGAAGCGAAACGTGAGGTGTTGGGCGAGTTGCACGGCGAAAGGTGAGCTGCTTCCTGCTAAGAACCGCCCGTGAGGCAGACTTTTTAGCACATGGATGACAGCTTGATATTGATTGGTTTGTTTTCTGGTGTGGTCACTTCCAGAGACAGCGAAGAGGGGGGGGGGGGGGTACTCGATACTATGCACACCGTAGTCGTATGACCGTAGACCATCGCACCCCTACAATGCCGGGACAGGAAGGGTTGTACTCATTATCATGCATGGCCGTAGTCGTATGACCATAGACCCTTGCATCCCTACAATGCCGGAACGGAGCGCGTCGGGTTTTCACCGACCAGGCAGACATTGCTTGCAGCAAGCGCGAAGCGCCGTGAGGTGTTGGGCGAGTCGCATGAAGGGTGAGCTGCTCCATCCTACCAAGAATCGCTTGTGAGGCGGATTTTCTTGCATATGGATGACAGCATCAATAAATTGATTCCATTTCAGGAGTGGCCACTTCCAGAGACAGCAATTGGTTTACCATGTAACTGCCTCGTGCGTGCCTCACCATATACACACTACGTGATACGATCATCTCCCTTGTGCGGAGTAAAGGTTCTCCGCGCACAAAAATGATCTAACCCGAACGCATTGAGGGTGGGGGGGGGGGGGGGGGGGGGGGGGTAAAGCTGACTGTCCTCTCTCCCACCTGTCGCGACCGCGCCCGCCAGAGCCCCAGCTAGCGCCATCTTGAAATCCCTCACAATGCTAGCCGCGCCGCCATCGTGCCGCTAGCGTGAGGGGGAGGCAGTCAAGCGGGCCACAAGGGGCGACGGGGGGAACGCGGGAAAGCGCAGGAAAGGGAAACATCTGCTTCATCGGAGGACAAGAAAAAAAAACAATTGTGGAGAAGAGGGATTGAAGATGACTGCAGCGCGGCTGTCGCTACGGAACATTTAGAAACTCGCGCAGCATGATATTCTTAAAAAAAGGCGCTTGAACTGTCTGCGTTGGTGGTTCGGTTCGGAGAATGTGCAGAAAACATCGTGTTTTCAGGTGTTTACACCTCCGGCAGATAGGCCATGATCTACATAGATCATCTGTTCCCTCGTCGACCGTTGTCAGAGCTTGCGCAGGATTCCGCACAGTAGTAGTACAGGTCCAACCCAGGAAACACGTGCTCACCGTAGATCGTGGCTGAATAATACGGGTTTCCACCGGCAACATGAACATGAGCTATTTGCTGTAGATCATACGAGATCGGGAAAATAAATCTGCCTTGAAAGGTCTATAGCATGAACTGTCCGTGGGAATGATCTGTAGATGATACTGTGCATGGTATACCTATGACCGAAATGGGAGAGCACAAATCTCGGTCGGCGGTCGCCGTAGACTATCGGTCGTAGAACTCGGCTTTAAGGCAGCTCGAAAGAGGTACAGCAGTAGTAGTACCGTTTTGTTCGGCTCGGGGAGAATTGAAAGCCCGCACATACGTATAACAACACACCTCGGATAATGTAACACTCGGAGAACACTCATCTACGTCGTGGGGCCTAACGCAGGGACGTCGCCACGTGCTAACACGGTGCTAGCACTGGAGGAGCAATCACGTTAACGTCGCAATGCAGTGTTAACTGGAAGCCGACGAACGCGCACACGCCTTAACGTTGTGCTTCTGCTCGATCTCGTCCGGCCCTGGTACAGTAACATTGTATTGCGCCGTGAACGGTGCTCGTACTAACACTGCTGTAACAATGTTAGGACTTGACCATACACGTACGCTATCAGCCGAGCATGCCCAGATCGATATCCGCAAAATTTGCTAACGTGATTACATAATGCTACTGTCTGCGCAGCGCTAGACAGAACACGCTAACCCTGCGTTACCCTTAGCAGGAGTGTTTCACGTAACACCCTAACACAGCCTTACCATGTTGGTCAGCATCAACACCTATTGATGGCATCTTGTTTACCAATAACACACAAATATAACATAACGTAGTGGCCAGTACTGCCAACACTACGCTATTCGGACCCCCCGTCTGATTACTATAGGGTCGGATAGCGTAACACTTAACTTACGTTGGCAACGATACAGTAGCAGTCTTAGCCGGCCGATACGTAGCATTATGTTGGGATGTTAGCCTAATTGCGGAGGTCTCGCTAGCGTTATGTTACGGCGGTGCTACTGCTGTCATTAAAAAACTGATTTTAACATTTCGTTACTGCGTTACCATAAATATTCAATCCGGGCCTAACATCATGGTACTGAGTTACTGTTGGGGCCCAAGTCGCTCTAACGTAATGTTCCTGCGTTACCCTTCGGGTCTTCCGAGATGTAACATGGATGTGTTACTTGGGTTGGTGGTTAAAGCGGCGTCGCGAAGAAACATGACGTAGCCGTGCTATCCAATTTCGCCGAGATCCCAGAAGGGTACACCTATGAATTATCCCCGGGGGAGATAACATAGCATCCCCGCTAAGAAAACGCCTTCACAGTTTTGAAACCCCCTTAACAGGGGATATTTAGGGGGAATCCCCGAAAAAAACGCCTAAAACAATAGGAAACCCCGTTAGTACGTTATCCATTTATAACACAAGTACGTTATCCATCTGTAACGTAATCCGCATACTCGCACATACGAACTAACACAGCAGTACCAGGTAACATATTGTTGGCGATAGATTGGGGATCTACAATGTCTGCTATCTTGTGATATTACATAACACTGCATACGAACTAGCACATCAACATCATGCTAGTGTTTTATCGATCTTGTACGTTATCCGTTTGACGTATGTTATGGTAGCAAGACTTCCGTTGACACCCTAACAGAACGTCGCTCGATACGGACTGCTGCCGCGGCTGATATGGTAACATAATGTTAACGTTGTGTTGGCCTTATACGTTATCTCTCTAACGTGTGTGACGATAGCCACTATTAATAGGAGTTCTGCCAACACACGAACATAGTGTTATGTAAGCGTTGAATTGGGCATGTACGCTGTCCGTCAAAATTGTGTTACGGTAGCAAGTACGAATTCCGCTGGAACACTTAACATAACGTTACTCGCTACGGGCTGATGTCGCTAACACGGCAGCAACGCTGATGTTTCATTGACCATGTACATTATCCCTTCAACGCGTGCTACAATAATCATCAGGAATTCCGCTAACACACGAGCACAGTGCTACTCGCTATGGGCTGCATACCCCAACACCCTAAGAAACATGCCTCGGTCAATACGGGATCAAGGTAACACTCTCAAAAAAATGTTACGCGATCGCCCGCCAATATCATAACACACTCGACACTGCGTAATCACAATTTTTCGAAAGTAGTTAACGTAGTACCGCAATCTTACGATTTTTTTCGCTGAGGTTAACATTGACATGAAACGTTAAGTGTTACGATATCGGAGGCGTGAACAACTTACCTTAGCACCAGTACCACTTTACAACAACTTACCACCACTATGTCCGGAAATATAAGTAACTTTTAGACATTAAAGTGAATACCAAACGGTCATTATATTTTTGCCCAGAGTAGCATATAACAAGGACGCGGGGTTGTACATTAGGGGACGTCCCGCTAGAAAGAAGGAGGCGGCGGGAGGCAGGAAACAGCGCCGACGGAGAAAGCGGGGAAACATGCCTAATTTTTTGCACGGAAGAAGACGTATGGTGGAGCCGGCTCAAAACTCGCGAGGACTTTTTATTCGAACAGCGCCCAGCGAATCTTCTGAACGAAAGGCGTGGCGACAGATGTCTGTCGTCCGTTCTCGCCCGCGGGGGATACGTCACACGGAAACGCACTGGTTTTTATCGCGCAAGGGGTTCAGCGTTTCCCCTCTGCTGCGTAAAATGAAATAAATACCGGTGGTCGATTTTCGTTTGAATTTTGAACTTTGCACGCTTCGGAGAGATCGGATAGATCAGATAGTCAGATAGATCCTAACCTGCCGTTCTTGGGGTGCTGCGCAGGATCTATCTGCATAGTACAGATCCAATCCAGGGCACACGTCCTACACCATGTAAATCGTTTGGTTCCCACCCGGCGACTTGGCCTACAGGACCGGACGCGGAAGATCATACTCGTACCTGGTAAGAGATCAGGAATCAGTCTGCCCTCGAAGAACCACTGCTGTAGATCGTCAAGTGGGGATCGATCATCGGTCCGAGGGGTGGTGGCTGAATTTTTGCGAACTTGCGCTTTCGGGCTTTCGGCGAAACGCAATACAGTGGAAAACCCGCGGTTGAGAAACACTAAAGATAAAAAATAAAAATAAAAAACGCTCAGAATGGCACGAATAAAAAGAAAATTGGATCAGGATAACACAGCTCAACAGCTCAACAGTGGGATCCACTCTAAATCCTGTGCGATAGAGTTACTACCGCCGTAGAGAGATCAACATCGGAAACAAAAAAAGACATTTAAAAAGACTGAACACCGAAAGGACTTTTCGTAAGAGCGGGCGCCCACTCTACACCTACTATACGATAATGACACCGTATACTGCTATTATTAATAGTATAGCAGGTACTTCGTACTACTGCTTGTACAATACGCCCGAACACGTGGTCGACGTGAAGAACCAAGGAAAGCTAACCCAGCTTGGACTGTCTTGTTTGAGAACGGGTGCGTTCTACACCAACAACTTCACAAGTGTTGGCGCAGATCTATCTACCCTTTCAGGCGAAGTTCCTGAGATGATGCGCCCGAAGAGCGAATACAGCCTTTCCAAGCACAACGACCTTGCGCTCTCAACTATCACGAGAAAGAGAGTCTTCCGACTTGTTGCATATCTGCGGCCTGCGGTGTGTTTTGGTACTCGTACGATTGTTCCGCATGTTACCACCGTGGGCCAATAACAACGTGTCTATGAGTGTCCTTACTATCAATACTGTTTGTTACTACTGTCTGTAATACCGCCTTGTGCGAATAGCCAAGTTTCTACGACCTGCTTCTTTTGCGACCTGCAGTGTAAAAAAGTAGAGAATGTTAATGTTTTACGAAATGTTCCTGTAGCCAGAGCTGTCATCTCGCCGCCTGCTTGCACTCGCGTTTCATTACTGAACCGCACGCCATATCACGAACGCATGAACTCGCGGTCCCAACAAAAACTGCCTTCTTCAAGCAAGCAGAATGTTGTACATGTCTGTGTTTTATTGCGGCCGATCCGGAAATAAACCCTCAGTGACAGCAGTACAGCAGTGGTTGACGTCATGTCGACGGCTGTTGATAGGCTTTTCTTGAGTTAAACTCGTGCACGCAATGTAAAACGCCCCAACAGCAGTTTCTCCCTCCCCTATCTCTAGCGACCTCGCGCCCCAAGAAACCAACATCCCTCTGTCGCCCCCCCCCCCCCCCCCCCCCCCCCGCTCTCTCTCCCTCTCCCTCTCCCTCTCTCCCCTCCCCGTGCAGTGAGCCTCACCAAGAAACCTGGTCGCTCAATGGGTCGTATCTTCGGGAGTCGAGGCGTATGATCAGGAAGAGCAAGAGCGGCAATCGCGGCAGCAGCAGTGCGGCGACAGGCTGTCGGAGAGCGTTGCTGTTGCTGTCCGGCAATCAACGTCTCCGCCTCGTGGACCGCGAGAACCCTGCCAGGTGGCGGTATCGTGGCATCGCACAGGGGTGGACAAGACGCGGGTCCAAGAGGACCTGGCGCCGAGCCGATGTCGGTCGACCCCAGGGCCAGGTGGAGGAGCCCAACGAGGAGAAGGGCGTAAATGCTGCTGCTGCTTCTTGTGTTATTCCTGTTGCTGCCGCTGCCGCTGCCGCTGCCGCTGCTGCTACCGTCGGTGCCGCGACGCCTGCTCCGGGATCCTCGCCTCCGAAGCATCGATGATGTCACTGGACAGTGTGCAATGGTATTGGCGTACGCACCCATCTCGCGTCACGGGCACAGCACACAATAGCCAATGCACGAACAAGAACAGGAGATGCACTATACCAAAGAAAAAGCTCGATTGATTTCCGAGGGAGTTCGATGTATATTCACAAGCGTTTTTGTAACGGTTCTGCTCCTGCTCTGCTCACAAACGTTTTTTCGTTTTTTCCGAAACGTGTTTCCGCTCTGTTGCATCTCTTGCTTGTCATCAACAGCAGTTGACAATGCGTCATGCGTGGTGTACTATTGCTGCACGCATGTTGATGTTTCCCTTTGAGGCCATCAGCGACAATAATGCAGAGGTCCACGACGCTCAGCATCTGGGCGGTCTTGTAACCATGTGTGTTGTCTCTCTTAAAAATTCATATAATAAAAGTGACAAATAATAATAATAATAATAGTTGTTGGTACCTCTATCTAGCGCTGGCTCGCCCACCACAGCCGATCGAGGCTCGATGATGTCCAGGACAAGGTAGGTTTACGAGACGTTTAGGGCGGGCAAGGGGGGGGCACACGCACAACATTGACAATGTTTACTATATTCATTCGGAGGCTGCCAAGGGTTTGGGGACTGCTGTGGTGCGGTTGACGACGGATCTGCAAACGAAACGCGTGTTTCGCTGTCCTCACCATCAATCATCTTCTATTAATATATATATTACCTACTTTCTCCATCAGATCATCAGATCATTATCCTCATCGCCACAATCAAGCAACATACATACACGTCATCCAGTCGAAAGGGTCATCTGATATCATCAGCATCCTTACTCACCATCGTAACAATCGCCGCCAATCGTGATAATGATCGTCACATTATGAGCGATTACACCATTCCCACCATCACGACTATACATCAATAATATCATCAGCATAGCGAGCTGCCACTGTCGCCTGAGCAAGAGATATATTTCGCAGCGTGTGCGGAAATCAGCTCCATCAATTATAATAGTAAAAATTGTTTTTTTTAAGGCGTAAAAATACGAAGACAACGAGGCTGGAAGAGGAGGGGGAGGGGAGCGGGGGTGTCAACCACCACCAGCCCCCCCCTCCTGCGCCTCCCGAAAGCCTATTAATTGCCTACAAGATCCAGAGGCATGGTGAAAATAATATAAGAAAAAGCCACAACAACTGCTAACACCACGTTCTTTCCAAGCGGAAAAAGTCGATTTCGCCTCCATAACATATACAAAACCCCGCATTCTCCTCTTTCCACCCCTCGCTCCGCCCGGCGAGCGGTGAGCGCTTGGTACCGATACCGATATAGGCAACGAACAGCACCGCCAGCAGGCTACAAAAAAGAAAGTAAGAAACAAGTGAGGCACACAACAAACTCTCCGACCTACCTACGGTACAACACTACACATGCAGCGAAGCAATCGCGGCGTAATTCTTCTCCCCTGCCGTCCACGACTCACTGCCACCCAGGCCTGCCCCCCGCCCCTCCTACTCCCGCCTCCTCCAACTTCAGGGCGTCGTCTAACAACACCGTCCCTCTCTGCGCCCCCCTCTGTGCGGTAAGGCCGACGGTGGGCTCGCTCATCCAAGCTCTTCCCCTCACCAACCGACGCCTTCCTCGAAAAACAAAACGTAGCAACAAAACAACCAATGGGTTAGTAGTCCCTGGCGATCACTGGCCAAACAAGAGCGGCAGCCAAACCATCCACAGCTTCCGCTTTCCGTCTTCCTATCCCCGCCGCTTCCTCGTCACTCCCCCCCCCCCGTCCCCTCCCGCCCAACCCCAGCCCACCCCCCCCCCCCCCCCCCCCCCCCTCCCCTGCCCCCCTCTCCTGAGAGGTAGTCTACACCGTGACACAAACGGGATTGGATAATGCCCCACGCTGTTCAAAAAGAAAGGTCAAAATAATACGAAATACAAGTGACGAAAGCAACGTGAGCCCCCCCCCCCCCCCCCCCCCCCCCCCCCCCTCCCTCCTTTTCTCTTCGAAACCCCTTTCTTGCCCATCGTCACGGACTGGCGAAGTCAAGCGTCCACTTTGTTGCCGTTTGGTTGAAGGCCTCTTTGTCCTCCGCGAGCTGCCTCGCGATGTCTGCCTCCAGAGGGTTGTCCGCGTGGGGCTCCTGCAACATCTGCGCAACAGCAACAGCAACAGCAACAACATGCATTCGTAGTTATTTTCACGTTCGAAAGCAGCACATCAGTGTCAATGAAAGACCATACGGTAAGAGGCGGAGGGGGTCGATTCAGGCGATAATACCGCTTCCAGGGGCACGAGACTGCAAAAATAAAAAAAAATGAAAACGACCCCAGTCCTAAACTGGTCAAAATGAAAAACAAATTCAGTGCGGCGGGAAAATTTGACGAATTTGCGAAAAATATATATACCACTTACTCTAGACCGAAAATATAACCCCAATTTGGAGTCTGGGGTAATACATCAAACGGTGACTATATTTTTGGTCAGAATGGAATATAGTAGTCTTTGTACCCCCCCTCCTGCGCTGTCTGGGTCTTGAAAATGGTATATTGATTCTTACGCGCAACCCTGCTGCTTCGTGTGTTCTGTTATCGTTTGTAAATTCGCTTCTTTTTTTTTTTCCACGTTTGGTGGTACTTTGGTCGGGCGCGGGGCGAGCGCAGAGCCTGTAAAACAAAAATAAAGAAGTTGCGTACTGTTTGTAGTTGATTTTCCACCGGTGGCTGGTGATATGTGTCGAGGGATAATATAATACGATATTCGCAACAGGGCGCGTGTGCCTCTGCGGCGAAAGGAAGCGACCAAAGCAGATTGCACAAATATCTCCCCCATGTTTTCCTGTCGACCGTGGAACATACCCCGGGGAGTTACAGTTGCTACTCGTTGACCGCTGGCTATGATATAGCAGGAAACAACGAAAGCTTGAGATGCAGCAGCAGCAGCAGCAGCAGCGTAAAGTCGACAGCGTGTCGGCGGCGCTGTAACTTGGTTCTTTCCAAGAACGAAACAGAGAAGTGGAGCGGAGAGTCGGCAAACAGGGTCTGCAAACGAGGCGTGTCTCTCGACTGAAACGACCCCGGATACGGCGGCACAACACAGCACAGCAAGCCACACCCCAGCAAAGCACAACAAAGAACAGCAAAACACAACACCAACACAACTCATCCCAACCCTACCCAACCCCAACCTCACCCAATCCAGCCCAACCCAACTCAACCCAACCCAACCCAATCCAACCCGACAAAAAACGCAACACGACGCCGATACAGCGGTTTGCGCGTGTGTGCTCGGACGCGCATTGAGCGGGGTACACTTGCCTGGCGGATGGTGTTGAGGACGTACGTAACGTTGAGGGTCGGCCCCCAGTTCTCGTTGAGGATGTCCGAACAGATCTCGCCCGAGTCTGTCTTGACGTTGGGGTGGTATATGCGCGTCACGAACTTCACCTGTTGCCGCCACGAGACGGCCGATGCCAAGGTTCCACATATGAGACACATCGGATAGATCAGATCAGATCTACACATCGGACAGATCATACTCAGAAATCAGACCTATACACCGGACAGATTATACTCAGATCGCCGGGCACATCAGACCAAATCCACACATGGGACGTATCAGACCAGATCCACACATGGGACAGATCAGATCAAATGCACACATGGGACAGATCAGACCAGACCCACACATAGGACAGATCAGACCAGATCCACACATGAGACAAATCAGACCAGATCCGCACATGGGCCATATCAGATCCACACACGGAACAGATCAGATCAAATCCACACTTGGGACAAATCAAACCAGATCCACACATGGGAAAGATCATATCCACACATGGGACAGATCAGATGGACACATCACACAGATCAGATCCCGATCAGATCGACACATCGGACAGACCAGCTCAGATAGACACATCGGATAGATCAGCTCAGATAGAAGCATCGGATAGATCAGCTCAGATCCACATATTGGATAAATCAGACCCCCGCGTTCACCACCAAGATATTTCGTGGCAGAAAACCCCTCATCTGTAAGTATATCTCTATTGTCTGTTAGTGATTTAAATCGTGTTTCCCGAACGGAATCTGTTTATAGTACAGCTCTTGATCGACGCTTCATTACGCCGAAAATATACTACCATCTGGAAGAAAAACTGGAACGTCATCTGTCTATCGCGACATGTATGACACGTTTGAATGTGGTAGTTGGTTCAACACGAGAGACGGCATGACATACATGCGCAAAAATTGTTCACCTCGGACTCCAAGCACCTCGGCCCCCAAGCAATTTTGTGTCAAACGGGTTAAGCTTCCGGTCAAAAGTCAACCGAACAAAAAAAGTATCGCCAGGTAACCACCATCAAGCGGCCTTATTTTGGGTCGCAATTGTTCGCGGGAAGGAGACGGATAAAGCATACCAGGTACACCTTGGGACGGCGCCCCTCCGCTCCCCTCCCCTCCCCTCCCCTCCCTTTCTATCGCCCCCACCCGACCTCCCGCCCCAGAGAATAACGCCAAGCCTGTTCGTCTTACAAAACCGCGCCCGGCGGAGAAAAGATGGTGTTCGAGATCTGCGAAGCGTCGATGAAACGAAAGAGTTTCGTCCGACGAGAAAAAAAAAAACACTACCGAAATCACCACGGCAGCCACCACCATCACCACCACCGAAGCCGCCATCACTGCCAACACCACCACCACCACTACCACCACCAACACGCCAACGCCACCGTCACTCCCATCAACGCAACCAACACTACCACCGACAACAAAACCACCATAACTACCACCAACACTACCACCACCACTACAACCGCCACCACCAGACTATCGGACACCAACCCACGGAGACGTGCGAACGTAGCCGGAAAAAAAAAAAAGCACAATCATGAGTAGAGAAAGCACAATGGTAAGGTAAGATCTACCTGGTACCTGGTACACGTTGTTACGGTTTTCCCTCACCTTGGGCGCCTTGAAGGGATACTCCGCGGGGAACTCGATCTCTAGGTTGAAGCATCCCCCGCCGTAGGGAGTGTCGTCCTGCGTCGTGCGCGCACACGAAAGAGAGAAACGACATTTCAAAACAATGCCACGACGCTAGTACGGAGGACCCTAGAATATAGGACCTACGGTACAAACACAAACCTATACATTTCCCTATTTTTACCAACAATATTTGGCCCTATTTACTATGGTCCCCCGTAATAGGACAAGTACAAGCAACAGAGGGAGCGTTTTCCGAGCGCGTAAATCCCACACACCTGGTACCGATAGCTGGTACATACGCCAAGGAGAACGGACACCTCTCCGAAGCCTGGGTAGATACCCTACAAATGCTCACGTGGGGGTTTCCACAGAGGAATCCGGCACGTAATGGGTCTTTTGCTACAAGGGGTAGGGAACCCCCCCCCCCCCCCCCCCCCCCCCCCCCCCCCCCCCCCCCCCCCCCCCCTTCCCTACGGACGGACCGACGTGCCGATTGTGTTTAGTCACAGCCAAATAAGTCTCATCCACGACTCAACGCATGACAGAAAACAACAAGAAAAAAAAAAAATATCGACGACACGAGACGACGACGAGGAGGAGCAGGAGGTGTGCGAGCAAAGACGCAACCATTTTCGGACGCATCCAGGCGTGCTTTGCCCTTAAAACACTAGTTTCAGTGTTGGGGGAGGTCAGTCAGTCAGCGATCACCACCAACTCCCCCCCCCCCCCCCCCCCCCGGTGATTTCGATCTATAAGTCCATCGTCTCACTGCTGGTGTTCGGGGGGGGGGGGGGGGGGGGGGGGGGGGATCTGGCGGGAATCGACAATCCTACGGAGGTCAGACCGTGGTTTTCTGGAAAAAATATGCCATGAGACCGGTCTTTTCGTGCGCTTCAAGGTCTATTCGGCCTTAGACTATTTAGTGTGGGAGCGGTCAGTCAAGGCGGTCAGTCAAGGGGTCAAACCCGGTCTCCTCCCACCCACAGCATATTTGTGCACGAGCGGGAACCCTAGTACCCTCGAACAGCCTGGTAAATGGCTACGTAATCCCCCCCCTCAACTTCAACATACATCAACATCAACAAAAAAAAACGACCCGCACTGAATCGATGGAGCAACGCTAAAAAAAAAAACGAAGGAGGAGCAACGACGCGAAAAACGAATCGCACTTGTCGGGGGGTGGGGCTCAGATACAGACACTAAAACGACGACAACTGTGCCGTCACTTACGTACAGCCACCAAACGTTAGATGTTTCCAACGTCGCCATTTTTGTTGTGTGTGCATGCATGCATGCCTCCCATGTTTTGGGGAAAAAAAAAAAAAAAAAACGTCTCTGAAAATTGTTCATAATAAGAGTTTTTGACCCCGGTAAAACATGATATATATATACCTCAGCTGCGAGTTCGACCAAAATATTGTCAAGGACGTCATGTTCCTTTACGGACTTGTACAAGCATGAGCGGGGGGAAAAAAAAAAAAAACGTGGCGAGCGCAAACGGCCGTACGTATATACACACATACGTCGCTCGTGCCGTACCTTTCAAGTCACGCAACACCTCCCGACGACCGAACATGTCAGGATACAGCACTTTCACCCCTTGACAGACAGCAACTTTGCCTTGACGTGCCCTGACTTGACTCCAAATTGCTAGGTTTCAGTGTGGAACGATCGGCCCTACACCCTTGACAGCGCACGTCTTGCCTTCCTTGACATGTCTCCTGACATATTTGCCGGCGACCGACCGACCGACCGACCGACCGATCGACCGGCTACTGCCGAAATTAACGTGCCCGGGAGAAGGGGGGCTAGAAGGAGTCACGTACGATATATAAATACATAAACCCTTTTCGAACTGCAGACCCGTTTTGGGGACAAAACACTCGTAATTAGAGTGGTTTGTCCCCAAAAGGGGACTGCAGTACTATTACGGGGGAACGTAGTAAATAGGACCTGCGGCACACACAAAAAACCTGTATATTTACCTACTTTTACTAACAATAAGTGGTCCTATTCACCATGGTCCCCCGTAATAAAAGCACGGCGAACAACGCAGAGCGAAGCGTCCCGCGCACATAACGGGCACACCATATAAACTCGGCCACGCGCTCGCTCCCGCTCCCGCTCCCGCTCCCTCCACCCCTCTCCACCCCACCCCCCGCCCCACGCCACCCTAGCCAGCAACCGCGTTTGGTCGTCGAGGGGCATCTCAAGCTATGAACGCCCCCCGACGTCACAGTTAGCGGCCCTCCAGCCGAGCATCTACAATGACGGTCCATTCTGTCCGCAAAAGTAAGAACCGACTGGGTGCATTTTCATTTTGTCGACAACAAAAAACGGATGTTAAAAAACAAATGCGGAAAAAATTCAGGAAACTACTTCCGGACATTCAACGACCGTTTTGGATGTGGACATCAATGTATCCAAACCGTGTTTTTACAATATCGGACGGGTGTGCATTACCACTACGTACTTTATGGTAGATACTTTCAAAAAGTTACAGAACTCCCAACTGAACAAAGGGCGAACCATGGCTGGAAGTGACCACCGTCACAACGGCGCCGGCGGTCACACGCGGTGATGGAAACGACGTCCTACACCCGTGGTGATGCGCCGCCCTTGACGTTCGGCGTTGCCCGCCTCAAAAGCTGTTCTTGATACTTTAACAGGAGCCAGTCAGCTCGCCCTTCATGCGACTCGCCGAACAGACCTTACGGCGCTCCGCGATTGGTGCAAGCAATCCACGTCTGCCTCGTCGGTGAACATCCGACGCGCTCCGTGTCGGCATTGTGGGGATGAGAGTGTCTATGGTCATATGACTATGGTCATGCATGACATGAGTAGACCCCTCCCTTCCACATTCCCCCTAGCCACCCCGTCCCTGCACCACGCCCTCGACAGCAGGAAGGCAGAGAAAAAACTACACCAGGTTCAAGGTACGTATATATTTTGGGAGTTCTAGAGAGTTTCCTACGGAAACCGATGTGAAAAAACGGGGTAATAACAAACCTTCAACAGCAGAAGTTACGTCGCAAAACCCCCAAAATAGCCAATACCTGGTACAATATTACGGCCCATTACTATACAGCAGTAATCCACTGTTAGTGTTGCTGCTGCTGCTGCTGCTGCTGCTGCTGCTACTGCTTGCTGCTGCCGCTGCCGCCGCCGCCGCCGCTGCTGAACCTGCTGTTTCTTGCAGATTTTTTAATGCTGCTGTTGCTGCTGCTGTACTGAGAGCAGCTCCACGCCATACCAACCCCGGCGACATTCACCCCGCCCCACCCCAACCTACCGCTCTTCTCCGCCAACGACATGAAAAAAAAAAAACCGCTACGTACATGCACCAAACCGCTACCAGAGGGTACAAAACATCAAACGAACAGGGGACTACAACAAAAAAAGCCGAGCGACACCCTTGATCCTTTTTTATACTACCGGAAACAGTGGCCAACTCATATTCTCAAGAACTTCTGTTCCCGAAACGTTCGGGTGCATTTGAAAAATCTTGATTGTGCAAAAAAAATATTACTGGTACATACTTAATCCGAGTGTTTTCCCCTCAAAAAAACTGGGTGCAGTTTTGAAGGCCTTGACGAAAAATCGGACATGCTACCTTGCCGGCGACTTCCCACAATATACATACCAGGTATGAAACAGAGGTATAAATAACCCGCTCCGCTCTTTCTATTCCCCATGTAATAATACCTGGTAACTGTTAATATCATTATTGTTATAGTTATTATTACGATTACTAGTATTGTCATAGTTATTGATATTGCTATTATTATTGTATTTATTATGCCCGCCATCCGCCACAGCACGAGCTTCAACGTCGACCCCTCATGACCTCACGAGCAACGTGAGAATTCCCAGGAATTAAAAACAAGAAAATCAAGGGCAACACAAAAAAATAAAAAAAAAAACATAAGCACGTGCTGTTCGATATCATGTGCCTACTGTCGGACGAACATCGAATATATTCTATACTCTACGTATATATTTGCTGCCCTTGCTGCACCCCTGCTTCTCAAATTGTCACCAGATACGTACGTTGTTTCCATTTCTCGTTCAGGGTCTTGCCTGATTCATAGCATTTTCCATTTTCCACGGTTTTCATGCATTCTACTGCTGTAATTTTACCCTTTGATGATACACAGGGCATGTGGATGGTATCATAAACTTGGTTGGAATAAGGGATGCACATACCTCGTACATACCGGGGAATTAATCGGCGAGGACACAGGCTGTGCTGGATGTCGACGGGTACTGTAGAAACTGTTCAATGTGGAGAACGCAACACTGTACTGTCAGGTGGTAAAAGGGAAAAATAACACGTACGTACGTGAGTTCTTTCAAAAGTTTTTCTTTTTCTTATTTTTTTTTCTCATTTGTTCTCACCGGCCGACGAGCATAGCCGTCCAGCGCATGATGTCGTCGTCCGTAGGCTGGATGTCGCACCACTCCAGCTTGTTCTTCCGGAGCTCCGACAGCTCCTGGACGCCGGTGGGGGGGGGGGGGGGGCGGGGGAGGGACAGGACGATACAGATGTCACGATAAGGTTTCATGAAAAAATACGTAATGTAACGTCTAACAGCAGTGATGTACGAGTGTGTGAGTACATACCCATTCTATTACCACCCAGCGAGGAGGAGACCCAAACACGTGGTCATAACTCGAACACGGTCTGATATTGTACTACAGCACAAAAAAAACGATCCCGTACAAAATACACCAGGTAGCTTTTACCGTGACAAAGCCGATTTATCTGGTCTTATGATTATCTCTACCACGGCCTTCCAGGGCGCTCCCCTCGCCGCGTACTATTGATAGCATCCAGGAACACACTTTAACCCAACCTTTCCTGAATGTCTCCAGGGCGCACGCCCGAAATCAATAAAATCAAGTTCGGCGATTATTCGAACTCACGTCACATGATTTTTTGGTAATATAGCACTACCCACTGGCCTCATCGCACACCCGTAGACAGATTTCGAAAGCTCGAAAGCTCCACAGCCCGGAGGGTGCCGATCAATGCACAAGAGGGCGCTTTTGAAAAATATCTCTTAATACGGGGGACTATAGTAAATAGGACCAGTGGTACAGACAAAAACCTATATATTCATCTATTTTTACTTGACAATATTTGGTTCTATTTACTATGGCCCCCCGTAATATGAGAGCTCTCACTATAGACGACTCGGTCGGTTCTCGCAGCCTCTTGGTTGTGGAGCAATCAAGCTAAAAAAAATCGGTCTACACGGGGGGGAACCCATGACTGGCATCCAAACGGTAGGCCAGTGGGTAATGCTATATACAACTAACCAACACACAATTCATAAACTATTAACACACACACACCATAACCTGGTATAAACACGCCGCGTACATTATCGGATGGATGCGTCAGGGGCGCACGAAACGGAACAAAAAAACGATCAACACTCCACACTCCTCTTCTCAAGGTGATAATGATACATAATGAGAAACAAACTTCAAGCGTGAGGATGGTGAATATTTCTGGACACGAAAACGTACAGAAAATGAGACTCGTTTTTTAAACTATAATTTCGTTCTAGTTTACCCCTCCGCCCCGGCATTGTAGGGATGCAAGGGTCTACGGTCACACGACTACGGCATTGCATGATATGGAGTACCCCCCCCCCCTCCCCCCTCCCTGTCTTGAGACTTGAAAAAAAAAGGAGGCGTGTCGATTTCCACTTTTTGAGCGCGTCACCCCTGGACGAGTGTAGATTCAGAATAAAACCCTACAAATAAAGCAACAGCAAAAAGCGTCCGGAAAAAAAAAAAATGGTGTGCATCAGGTACCGCCCCAGCCACAGCGAACAGCTCTCTCTCTCTCTCTCTCTCTCTCTCTCTGTGTGTGCACAACGAAACAGCACGGTGTACAGGCCCCTCGGGCGATTTTTCCGAGCTGGTTTCATCTTCGAAATGGGGGAGAACGGACGCATGCAAAACGGCGAGCGATGCGTCTTTGAGGACGCGTCGCGCCCAGATTTTTCCAGCGCTGTATACCCTCTCTTGTTGTGTGTGCTCGTCCCCTTGTTCGGGAGAAAACCGGCCCGGCACTTCGCCCCCGGGGGAGGGGTGTGATATCGTACCACCCGTGTGTATACATACGGGTGCCCAGGTACAGCCAAGACCCAAAACGTGTTGGAAAGTGCGGGCTTACCGACCATGTATTCTTAGTAGGGTGTCTATGCATACGGGCGCACCTGTCCCAAAAAAAAAATATATATAGCCTTTTTTCTTGCTGTCATCGCTATATATATCCCCATACTGTAAGTACAACACGCCAGATAACATACCCACCCGTCCGTCCGGACGACTTTCAAAGCCGGTTTGTTGTGTCGGAAGAGAAAGCGCAGCCAGCGCCGAGCAACGCGTCTGCGGGCAAATCTCTACGAGCATCTTCCCGAGAAGCCGCCGTTTTGGTTGGCGTCCCCCCTTGACCCCTTTTGAGGACTGGACTCCCGTTTCGGTGACAAATCACTTGAGATTAGACTCGTATAATTTTTAGTGCGGTTCTAAAAGGGTTTATTGCAAGTCTCGGAGACAATCGGCTCTGAGATTCATCCCTGAGGGGGTGGGGGGGGGGGTACTCGATAAGAGAGATGTACTCGATCTCATGCATGGCCGTAGTCGTATGACCATAGACCCTCGCATCCCTACAATGCCGGGACGGAGCATGTCGGGTTTTCACCGACCAGGCAGACATTGCTTGCACTAAGCGCGAAGCGCCGTGAGGTGTCCGGCGAGTCGCATGAAGGGTGAGCTGCATCCTACTAAGAACCGCTTGTGAGACGGACTTGCATATGGATGACAGCTTCAATGAGTTAGTTTAATTTCCGGTGTGGCCACTTCCAGAGACAGCAATGGGAGTACTATGTAACTGCCTATTGGGTGCCGTACCTTGAACACTACGTGATACGATCAATTCCCTTGTGCAGAGTAAAGGTTCTTTACTTCGCACAAATGATCTTACCACCCAGCATAATATGGTGTGTAGGTGAGCCACCAAGCCACCTACGAGTAGTATCATGAAGCGAGCGTGCGTAAAACTCCTCACCTCCTGGCACTACTCGTACAGGCTGTCGCTGCAGTTATGGTACCAACGGTATTACAGCAGTAACTCCGAGTGCTTGTCGCGTGCGGCAGTATAATACAGCCGCATCGGCTACACCTCTCTACACACAGCAACAAACCCCGGCACATTGGTAGGAGAACATACTGGGCGTGCTGTGCTGCCTGTACAGAAAGAACGCTGTACACACACAGATAAGGTGCCCGGCAACACCTTTTTACAACTGTACCCACGGCTTAGCTTATTGAGGGTTTCAGCGTTTCTACGTGTTTTTTTAGTCCAAACAAAAGGTCGGGAGAAAGAAAAAACAGCAAACATACTACTGCTGTACGTATAGTATTAGTAGTTACTTTCAACAGTATATGGTCACGCGTTTTCCCGAGAAACGGGGACATTGCCTTCGCATTTCCGGGTGTTGGTCATCAACGCTTTCTGCCATGGCCTTAATTCAGCCTTGACGACGTCTGTCAAGGGGCGAAAGTACCGCCTCCCGAAGATCATTGGTCAGAACTAAGCTGCGACAACTACAAAAATGCGTCACCGGGCGCAGCATCATGTACACCCGACAAACGAGATAACCGGGTGAAGAGAAAACAATGAATGACTTGGGGGTAGTGAGATAAGCTGATTCAACCTACTGCTGTAATTCAAGACATGAATTACTTTCCACGTCCAGGGCACATGCCATACTACTACTGCTACTACTACTACCACTAATACTACTACTACTACTACTACTACTACTACTACTACTACTACTACTACTACTACTACTACTACTACTACTACTACTACTACTACTACCTACTACTACTACTACTACTACTACTACTACTATTTCTACTACTACTACTACTACTACTACTACTACTACTACTACTACTACTACTACTACCTACCGTTGCTGCTGCTGCTGCTCGTGCTGCTCCGCGCGCACCCTGAACGGCTGACAAGACCGAACTCGTCATTGCTGTGGTCGCTAAGAATACCTGGTTCCCATTCTGTCCGAAATTATAATAAGGATCGTTTGGACATCCATGTTGACACCAAAACGGCGTCGATGTTCACGGACAGACTGGCCAGAGACAGACAGACATGAAAGAAAAAAAACACCACTCTCTATCCGCAAGCGTAACAACCGCCGGAGTAGTCACACTTAAATCAAAACGGCCATTGTATTTAACGGGCAGACGGGGTAGAATACCTGGGCACAGCAGCAGTACCCATAACAAACAGAAAAGAAAAAGCGGAGAGCGGAGAACAGCACGTACGGACGCTTGCTGCGCGGGACAGCACGCTCATTTGCCACATATGTTATGTACGACAACACAGCATTCAGCAGTGTTCGATCGATTGAAGACGGCAGGCAGGCAGGCAGGCAGGCAGGCAGGCAGCACGGGCCGCAGATATTATCGCTGCTGTGGTGACGAGAGCTGCAATACAAACAACGTCTTCATTGCCGTTTGTGCATATTCCCCGATCGCCACGCAGGGCTGCGAGTATGGCATGCCTTGGTTAAACTTTCACGGTAGGGGCATACCACACCGGGCGAGAATGTAAATGTTGTTTAGACATAAACAAGAAGACCAAGCGGTCAACATATTTATGGCCAGAGTCGGAGTAATCAGAAACCACGATATACACAAAAAAAGAATGTACTCGAATCTCCCCTGCATCTTCTCCCACCAACTTTTGGTTCTGACTACGCTGGTTGGAAAGGATAACTTGCTTGACCACTCAGTCAGCGCTCGTAAAGAGTATAAGGAGCTAAACAACGAGTGACACCGGGAGGCTCGCGCACAATCCCGGTATCCCAATTAACCCACCACCAGAATCCCTATCCGGGATGGAACTCCTCTGTCTGTTGATACGATGGATCCTATGCGTCGTCGTGTTTATCGAGCACAATCAATCTATCGCTATGTTTCCTCGTAACAGTCGGGTGGTCAGATAAAAGCCTGCTATCAATAAACTCGAATTATGTTATTAAAAGTATACATCCACCAAAAACGCAACTCCAGCTACAAACGCGCCAACCAGTCAGATACAAACACAACCCCCCCTCGCAAAGTATGGATTACACTCCTCGAACAGATAAGATCATCGATTTCCACTTGATGATCTAGATATTCCAAGGCAGGTAGATCATCTACGCCCGATCTTGTATGATTTAGCTACTCATGTTGACGGGTGGGACGCGCATAATCCGCATGATCTTATAGCGCATGTTTCCTGGGTTGGATCTGTACTATGCAGATCCTGCACAACCTCTTATACCGGCAGATGAGGAACTAGATCACCTAGATAGATCACGATCTGTATGATCTGCAGATGATATATCCGAGGTGTGAAAGTATGTACCGGTGCATACCACGCGCGCGCAACAGACCGCAACACACTATTACGGGGGACCATAGTAAACAGGACCTACGGTCCATACAAAAACCTATACATTTCCTTATTTTTACTGACAATATTTTGGTCCCATTAATTATGGTCCCCCGTAATAGCCAATAAATAGCTACAGCAGTAGGTCGGTGACTTACACCCCAGCCGACTATTAGCCCTACCGATCTCTGTGTGTCTTCGATTGCAGTAGCCGTCTATATAGTCTATATAGCCTACGAGAAGCGAAGACACTCCGACAACCGCAACTATCAAGACCTTGTACAGCAGACAGCTAAAAACAGAGAAAGCAGCCTGTCCACCAACGAAATACGTAGACATCGTCGGTGCGTGACGCAGCTACTTTCCCGTCACCAAAGATGCTACACAGAAGGCCGGTCCGGTCTGTTGGGGGCGCTTCGAGGCCTACTTCGGCCTCAAGAGAAGACGGTTTTCAGTTTCATTGTCGAGAGGCGTTCAGCCAAGGAGAGTCACACCGTGCTCTCCTCACAGCATAGTGGTCCGGCCATCGCAGCCATAAACTGCGTCCCGCGCTGCAATCCGTCCCCGGTCGATCGATTACTCTGACTTGCACATAAGAGTACAGTGTACGACAACACTTGTAACTCCTTCAGGACTGCGCTCCCGTCCGAACAACGATTGGAATCAGAGACAGATCTTCGTTTCTGCGTAAGTGCAGTACCACGAAGGGGTTCAAGCTAAGTGGCTTATCTTTTTACCAGGCTCGAATTATCATGTCGGGCAGGGCGTGTCTCACTCTAATTTCAGTATAAAAACGCCCACATTCTTGTTTCATTTTCACCCAAAAGTCTAGCCTGCAGGTATTAGGCCTTTAAGAACTGCATTCCGTTTTTTCTTTTTTTTTTTCTGACATAATCACTTTTACTTTCCAGCTTAACTCGTAGGAATACGTTCATGCAAGAAAAAGTCCCTACGAGTACGCACTCGGTGAGATTCGAACCCACGACATTGATCCAGATAGGCACGCGGACCACCTTATCAAGCCGTCGGGGGCGTGTTGGGAACAAGCTACTCAGAATTCGAATGGTTTCGTCTGTTTCCAAAACGGGACTGCCGTTTGCCCCATGACGGGAGGGCCACAGTTAATAGGACCTATGGTATACATAAAAACCTACGTATTTACCTTTTTTTTACCAACACTATTTGGTTCTGTTTACTACGGTCCCCCGTAATAGCAGGGTCAATTCTCAAACTAATAACCCTTTTAGTGTCAGCAGTCTCGTTTGGGGGACAAACTACTCAAGAGTTTGAGCGATTTGTCCCCCAAACGGGACTGGTGTTCTAAGAGAGTCAAGTGCTGTCGCCTACTGTACGTCATGGAAAATCGTCTGTTGCGCAGGCAGCTCTCTTACTATGAACCAGGCTCGAACTCTAAAGTCAGGCGGCCGGGCGTGTCCTAGTCTAATGTCGGCATAAAAATGGCCACGTGCTTGTCTTTGTCCAAAACCCGAGCTTGAACTCATCAACTCCCAAAAGTCTCGAGTGCTGTCGCGTGATGCATATACAGCATGAAATCGTATGTTGTCGTGGCGACGATTGATGCGTGTGTGTTCCTTCACGTTAAAACAATTATTTCTACCCGTCGACATCCAGTACACACCCAGCGCCCGCGCCGATACACACGTCATCCTAGAGAGAGCCACAAGCTCTGCGGTCACAAAAACCACTCGACGATGCTCTCCCGCTCAGCATCCGTGCTTCATCTCGGGAAGATATCGCGCCTCCGTATATCGGTGCCCTTGCATTTGGTAGCAGAGCACCATATACGGTTGGCTGACAGCAAGTTCACACCCTCATGTGCGATTCTTCAAGGGTATGGGAGCAGCGGTAGAAGGGGGCGATTGGTGCACCAGCTGCACCAGCCTCGCATAAAAAATTGAGTCTCTGCCCCCCCCCCCCCCCCCCCCGGAAAACCCTTTCGGCCGGGAATATAATGATCGTTTCATACGCATATCAGGTTACAAAAGGGGGATTGTATATCCGGCCAGAGCGTTGAGACAGTTTCTTACAGGTGGCGGGTGTCACGAACTGCTGCTGTGCTGCAGCCTGCAGCACACGTGTCAATTTTTTCGTCAGTCAGGCTCGTGTGTCTTCAGCACAAAAAAAAAAGAAGCCGGTCTTCGTCCTCGTGTACCTACAAACAGCAACAATTTCCAGAGCAGTTTCCCTGGGACGTGGGTACAGAATAACGTCATATCACTGCAAACACACAGCAGCCAGTCTAGAGCACCACAGGTACAAGTACAGAAAGAAAACCAAAGGGGAACAGAGCACAGCAAAACCGGGATCTCAGCACTGCTGCCGTAGAACTACGACTGCTGTTACGGGGGAAAATACAGTACTACGGGCGTCCACAGTTAATAGGACCTATGGTACACATAAAAACCTACATGTTTACATGTTTTTAACAACAATATTTGGTCCTAATTACTACCTGGTATGGCCCCCCGTATTGGTAATCAGGACCCATCAAAAACATAAACAAAAACCTACACATTCCAGCAGTGTTTTTACGAAGCATGTCTGGACCTGATTACTCTGCTACTGCTCTACGTTCCCACGTGACTACACGAGTGTGCGAACCTGCTGCACGTACGAGTAGCAGGCTCGCGTCTCCTACGTAGCCAGGAAAATTTTGGTCGGACGACACGAGCCTCCCGGCAGAAAATTTCACAGGTCTGCTTGCTCCCACTTGGCACCACGATCCCACTCCGATCTGACCCCATTCGGACCTCAACTCCCTAAAACGACCCTGGGTATACAATTAGTCGGCGCCGGCAGGGCCCACTAAGCACCTTGATCTACATAACGCAGTTACGGGGGACCATAGTAAATAGGACCTACGGTAGACACAAAAACCTATATACATACCTATTTTTACTAACAATATTTGGTCCTATTTACTATCGTCCCCCGTAATAGTTCATGACTATATATATCCACCTTTTATCAGGGTTTCCACAAGAAAGGCCAACCAAACACGGGAACCACCCTAAAAATAGTGCAGAAGAGTGTGGCCTTTGGCAGGCTCGTGTCTATAATTACTTGCGACGGCGGAACAAGACGGGCTCAGGCCGCTTTGTAAGCTCACACCTTGCGGTGAGGATCGAAGATGCTCAACGCAAACTCGAAAACTAAATACCTGGTATCATCGATCAATTTAAGCAGCTGCTGAATGTTTCTGCTTTGACATGACACGTACGTTTTCTGTTTTCGTGACATCTTAAAATTTGATGTACCCGAAACTCGTACGCAAGCAGGCCGAGAAATCGAGACATCGGAGAACAAAAAAAATCCAAAGAAAAAAAAGGACTGCTTCGAACTTGCTGTCGTTTTTTAATCTGTTTTCTGTTTGAATTATATACATGCCGCCCCCTTCCCTGCATGTATGCGCCTGCCTGACGAAAGTGGGAGGTCCTATTAATATTACAATCTGTGAGCTCGGATCTTCAGGTTGGTACGCTGTTGAGGTATTTTTGGACCTGTTGGGATCAAGGTACGGGCGAAGATCCAACCCAACCCCTGCCTCTAACCCTAACCCTGACCCTGACCCCAAACAGCAGCCAAAACGGGCCAAAACTGGCCATAAAGGAGGCTGCGCCGCGTTTGCATCGAACCAGGAAATTTCTCAATTGCGGACGACGATTCCAAAGTGCAGACCCTGGTACTCAATTTGCAGGTCAAAAACACCCATGAAGAGATCCGAGCTCACAGCTTGTAAAACCTACTCGAAAGCGGAGCGGGGAGAAGGAGAAAGAGGACTGGGATTCCCGATCGCGACACGAGGGCTGCCCCTGGGTTCCGGGCCATGCCAACTTTCAATCAATATCGGCCATAACTGTACACGAGGAGGAGCGAGAGAAATGATTTCCGAGAACAATATTGGAAGTGCGCCAACTGCCAGTTCAACCGATTGAGTGGTTGACACTCAACATTGAAAGCTAAGTGGTACGGCGCGGGTGTAAGCCAGAGAAGATCCTACAGACAGTACGCGAAGCCATGGATGGATGAGATGGAAGATGGAGGCAGGTAGGAGAGGAAATATGAAACTGCTGTACCAGTGGTACGCACGAGAAGACGGCCGGGTGCAATGCCCGTGACTCCGCCGCCGGATAAAATGGGGGCGAATAATCCATCAACCCGGACAATGAAGTGTTTGTCAGAGCCTATGCCGGCGTCCCCGGTGGCTTGGTAGGTGGTCCGCGTGCCTATCAAGATCAATTTCGTGGGTTCAAATCTCACCGAGTGCATGCTCGTAGGGACTTTTTCTTGCATAAAAAAATGATAAGCGGAAAGCGCGAGAGCGTGAGTTAGCTACATTCGATGAAAATCGACGAGCAGGGGGAATGCTGAACCCTATGCGCGACAAAAAAGAAAGGCACGTACCGGGGGGGAGAAGGGACGACACCTGTGACCACGGCTTGTCCAGAAGATCGTCGAGGGTAAAAACCTCCTACGAGTGGGCTGGAAAGTAAAAGTGATGATGAAAAAAATAAATAAATATATATATATATATATAGCGGAGCCGTATTGCATCCAAAGTCACTTGCCAGGTACTGGTCTAAATGAAGCTCGTCAGACCGCAGGGCAGTATGACAGCCGCGGGGTTTGCACTTCGTCGTAGGAGTATAGAAACAGAGAAGATGCTATATACGCGAAGCCATGGATCAGATGGAAGATTTACAAGAGCCGTGAGCTTTGCGCTTCGTCGTAGGATTACAGAAGCACAGAGAAGAAGGCAGGCTGTAATGCGGGTGAATCCGCCGTCGGAAAAAAAGGCGGCGAGCAACCCACCAACCCGGATAATGAAGTGATCGTCAGAACGTATAGCGGAGCCGTATTGAATTTAAAGTCACTTAGGGCCCATCTTAACGGCGAACACTAAATTTCGTTTAATCAGATGCAAATTAAATTAGGCGAAAAAAAAAAAAAATCAAGTCAAGTTGAAAGTACCGAAAGTCCTCGGCCCTTAAATTAAATCAGAAAAAAAATCAAGTCAAATTGAAAGAGCCGAAGTCCCCGTTAAGATGGGCCCTTAGGGCGTATCCAAACAGAATCGTAATCGAAAATCGAATATCGAAAGGCTTTCGTTTTTGAGAGTGTTTTATCAGGCTGTTTCCAATGAGGTTCGATTTCAACCTTCAGATGTCCCTTCCTCGATACAAAAAATGAAAGCATCTGCTTTATGCAGTCCAAATTTGCGAAATTTGACCGGAATTTTTCGATTTGAGAATTTGATGACCCAAGCCGTCAGGCTGACTCTTAAGGGACCAGAAACCGGAAAAAAAACAGGGTTTGTAGAGATCTAGGAAGAACTTCGTGCCAGGTCCGCCTAATCGACTCTTATCGATGGTAAAAAAAACACAAATCTCAAATGTCCTCCCAACTCAAACGAAACCCCGGCATACTCACACAAAACACCACAAGATAGGAAAAGACCAAACTCGATATACGAATCTGGGCCATACGAAAAACAAAAGTGCATGCCAGTCTTGTTTTCTGGTTTCTGGTCCCATAAGAATCAGCCTCAGATGTTGGCCCAAAATCATCAGATTTTCAAATCGAAAAATGGCATGTTCTCTAAATTCAAGATGTTATCCACGACAGCAAGCAGCAGCAGAACCATCGATGAGTTCGACGGTGACACAGCAGTCGTATAGCGACGTTGCTTCGCGCCCGACGCGCGGTCGGCGGGCGGGGCGTCTCTCCCTGGCCAGACTACAGTCGGCTGGCGCGGGCTCGGGCTCGGGCCTAGAGACCAAGAGAAGCGCACTCGGCGCTCACCTCTCCCTGCTCCGTGGATACGTACTCGTAGACTACAGCAGCAGCAGTCAGTCACAATGTGAAATACTGGTACAAAATACAGAGACAAGTTGACTCTAGCGCACGTCTCTTCGCCGCCATACTATAGGCAGTCAACGTCGGCTCGGACGCTTGGGACCTGTTGTTGTGGTTCAACGCAAAACAACGGAGAGCACAACCTACGGGCCGGGCCGTTCATAACTGCTGTGCACACATGCATGCCGACAATCTAGCGCTCGGCAACACAGCTCCACCACAGAGGCAGGCAAACGCGACGACAATTCGATCCCGGGAGGTCATTGGGCCTCCCATGGAGGTGGTGGCGCGTCCAATGTTGACGGCCCGCGATCAAACTTCAAAGTACACTGAGAGCGAGTTCCAACCTCGTCCTCGAGGGAATCATCATATTTCCTGAAACTGTGTTCGCTGTGGCTCGAACGCCGGGAAAACAAAGGCCCGAGCACGCCGGGGCTGGGGTTGTGGTTCGCCTGCCGGTTGTTTACGGGGGGGTCTATGCAGCTGCTGTGTTGACGTGTTGACGTGCTATTGATAGCTGTGGATAAAGTGCTGCGTACGGCGGTCCTAATGTGATACTCTGACTGCTGACGAGTAGGATACGCCATGAATTGGTGCTGTTCGTGATTTCGATTATCGATTATTGGTGCTGTTATATTTTTCGACCCGATTTGGCAATGGGTTGCAAATCGTTCATTTTCTCGGAGCCTGAAAAACGAGGGGGGGCGTGTTTGGGCCAGGGACCAATTCACCGCCCTGTTCATTTTCATTTCGATTTTCTATTATGTTTGGATACGCCCTTAAATGAAGAAAGCAACATGAAGAAGCTCTGAGAGGGGCCTCAACCGCGAAGGGTCTCGAGCGACACGCATATGCATTGCACCGAAGTCACTCAATGGTCCAAATGCCGAGGGACGGAGTGTACACAAGTACATAGCAGCAGGAGGTCATCCTACCAGATATATTACATTTGTGATACTGCCGGCATTCGCAAAAAAAAAACGTATCCATGTATCCATCCTCATTCTTGACCCCATCTTGTTGCATGTCCGATAGATATGCTCAAGTAGCGTGATGCTGAGTAACATGGAGGTACGAGAAAAGATGTGTTTCGCATGTACGGGAGAACCCGTCCAATCAGATCTACACGGGTTGTTGTATCTGTATAGTCCATAAGTGCGCCTGGGACCAGCTCTGTTTACAGCTGTTGACTCGCGATCGAGAGGACGCAGCGAGGCAGGGTCAAGACAGGTCCAAGGTGTGACGACCGGTTTAGCTTTTGCTTCAGAGCTACTACAGCAGTAGGCAGCACCATCGCCACGTACACGTAGTATATATTATACGTACGTACGAGTAGCTTGTGGTATTGTATGCTAAAAAGTTGACGGAAATTTAGCGAGCCAGACGTTTGGCATTATATCTTGTGCGACGAGGTGAGCGAGTTCTACTGAGGAAGCATTGCGTGTTGAGTACGTATTCTGTGCACGTTCTGCGACCGCAATGACAAAGAATCAAGAACGCAACAGAACAGAATAAGCGCGAAAAACGTACCGAAAAAACTCGGAAACAAACGAAAAAACAACCAAGACGAGAACGAAGAAACTGAACAAAAACGAAAAACATCAACGAAACAAAACAGGACAAAAGAGAATCTGCTCGGAAAATGTGCACCACAGGACCACATATATAAAAGTCCAAAAACCAAGAACGGTTCCCATCGACACCCCAGGCAGAAGGTGAATGATGACGCCCGCCCGCTGCCCCAACCGCTACGTACTCACATACGTACACACCCTGGCTACATGCCCCCGCCCCCCATGAATCCGTTCAAGGTGCTGCAGTATAAGGGAATTAGTTGCATACAGCGCAGCTACTTATTTACTGGCAATGAACTGGACCTACATACACAGCAGCAGGGTGCGGCTTGACTGCAGCAGCATGAGAGCACCAGAACCAGCACACTACACACGCGCATAAAAGGCACCTCACCCAACAGCAGCAGTATGTAATATTTTAACCAATCCGAAAGAGCAAAAAAAAAGGGGATAAAATGTTTGGAAAAATTGCGGATGCTTGTCCACCGGCAACTGGCACGGACACCGGACGGGCGCAATCCCCGAACAGGGAGGCGCGGGGTGTGCCCCCCCAGGTGTGCGCCGAGTCCGGCCGATCGCAGCGGCGCCATCGAGCCCGCGTCACACCACACCAGACGCCACACCACATCACCCACCTTTTGAAGTCGACGAGCCATGGTGGTCTCTGCGCCTGCTATGTGTCTGTTGAGAGCTCTACCCCCCGAGAGACCCACACGCCCCTTCCCTGTGCGCGGCTATCTGAGACTCTCACGCCACCTGGAGGACACAGTCACAGCGGGGGTGCTACTCCGCTATCTTTCTGTGGGTCTCCCTCGGTGCGTATTTGTCTTGGGCTAGGTTTGAGGCTAGGACGGAGGTGTGTAAGGGGGACGGTTTATCTCGCTATGCTCTAGATGGTTTTCTCGCGCAGGGTTTCGATATACTTTAACGTGTTTTAGTAGGGGACGAGAAAGTCGTCACTGTTCGACGAAATCCGAAATCCGGAATTAATTGTGGTTTCGAAAACTCCGTATTCGTACTGCAGCGAAGAAGAGCAGAAATAACGTAGGACGAAGAAGAGGGGGGGGTCGGCATGAACAATATACCCAGTCGCACAGATGTCAACATACACCCACCACATCGAACCACCCTTATTAGATACGTACGTAGAGCTCGTAAAAATATCCAAAAACTCTGTCGAGAGTAGGCGCGCATCCAGAGGGTCCCGCATAGATAGGCGTCTGCTATCAACTGATACCGTACTACTACAATCAGGACTGTTTCATCTATGCGAGAGAAGGGAGGAGGAAGGAGGAAGGAGGAGGAATGAAACCGTCCAACACAAAAACGCATACATACATACCTGGTACATCTATACATACATGATGATGATGTTCTCATTTTAAGTGAAAAAACGCATCGGACAGATCACCGGTCCACGGCTTGTCGAGAAGAAGACCGCGGAGGGTAAAACCTCCTACGTACGAGAAAGTGTGACATCAGATAAGATTAAAACACACACACACCATCGTGATCTGCCTGGTGAACATACTCGTACGGTAGTTTAGTGTGAAACGTCCGCAGGTGCTATCACTACGTATTATTAATACGAGTAATTTAATGCTTTCATCTTAAGAGAGACCCTGGAACCTGGAATTCACCAAGCAAGGAGGCATGATGTGAATATATGTATTATGTATGTGTGTTGTGTAGGGCCGGAACCGAGCGGTCGAACGCCTGATTCGGTTGGATGGGGCTTCACCTTGGCTTCTTGTATATACGATGCAGCCCAAGAAATGTCTCTCTCAATCGTTGTGTACTAATAAATTAAATGTACGTATGATACTGTGTATGATGGGTGTGATATTATTACATGAATATCATGAAACAAGCATAATAGTGAAGGTCTCGGTTTCCCCCCCTCTACCCAGAGAGAAACGACGGTTCAATCACAATTCTACTTAACTTCTACGAGTAAGTACTACGTACGGGGGACGATAGTTAATAGGACCAAATATTGTTAGTAAAAATATGGAAACATATAGATAGGTTTTTGTGTGTACCGTAGGTCCTATTTAGGGCCACTCCTAAGCAGAACATTCTCGGAAGAATGAGAGAATGTGAGTTTTGTACGTACGTAAGAAGTTCAAGCCAATCAGATGACTGCGGTGATTCATGGTAGCATGAATCGTAGCCCTTGGTAAACACACCTTGTCTGGTACGTAGCTGCAACCTACACGTATCAGCGCAGTGATGCGGAGGCAGAGCTACAGGTCCAAGGTGTGAGACTAGTTTGAGTTCGCGGGCGCACCGCGTATCGCCGCCAAAGCGAATTGCGTCGGTTCTCGTTTCTTCGTCTGCGTACCACCCGTCCACAGGGGGGACGGTGTGCTGTCGCAGCGTGTGCGCCTGCTTCAGCGATGCAGGCGTCGCGTTTGTTGGCGCCCTCGTCCGTGTTTCATGTGGCGTTCATTCGCGGAAGCGTTTGCCACAGGTTGGACCGGGTGCTGTTGCAGTGTGTGGGTGTGCTTCAGCGCTGCATGTCAGATATTTGCAGATGCCGCACTTCGTCGGCTTCCTCGTGCATGTTTTGTTTGCCGTTCGTCCGGGGAAGCATGTGATACACGTTGGACTGTGTGCCGTTGCAGTGTGTGCAGTGTGTGCATCTGGTTCAGCGCCGCGCAGGCGTCGCAACTCGTCGGCTTCCTCGCGCATGTCCGTGTGCCGGTCATCTGGGGGGGTTCTTCCCAACGCGTTTCGTGGTGTCCATCGGTACACCGCGTATCTCCGCCGCCGCGGATTTCATGGGTACCTGTTTCTTCGTATGCGTAACAGCCGCCTGGAAGGTGGGACGGTGTGCTGTTGCCGTGTGTGCGTCTGCTTCAGCGAAGCATGTGTCGCATCTTGGTGTTTCTTCGTATGCTTAACACCCGTCCACAGGGGGAGGCAGTGTACTGTTGCAGTGTGTGCATCTGCTTCAGCGAAGCAAGTGTCGCAACTTGTTGACTTCGTCGCCCTTATTTCGTGTGTCGTTCATCTGGGGAAGTATGAGCCACACGTTGGTTAGTGTGCTGTTGCAGTGCGTGTGCGCAGCACCCGTCCATGGGCGGGGAAGGTGTGTTTTTTCAGTCAGTCAGTGATTTTCTGTCCTGATCCGCGAGCGTTCTTGGGCAATTTTTTTTTCCCAGGTGGTTTTTTTTTTTTTTTTTTTTTTCCACCTGGTTACTTTTTCCCCTTGTGTTCTGCGAGTTGGGCTGTTAATACCGTCCGTGTGCGACGGACTGATGTTGACCTCAGTCGCGAAACCGTTCAACTTGCAGCGCAGTGCAGCCCGCGTTGAGGTGTGGTTTCGTGAGTTGAAAGGTGACCTGCTTGGGAAAGGGGCAGTTTCTACGTGTATTCGGGTGTGGGTTTGTTGCGCACCTTCGCACGTTCGCGTGTATGTCTTGTTACTACCTTTGTTTTTCCTCGCCGGACCCCTCGTTACGTGCTGCGTCTGCAGCGGCGGATGCTCTATGCGGACTCCGCTTCATCGGCCGATAACCCAGCGACGAGTGGTTGCGTTGGCGGGAGTGTGCGCACGAGTACGCTCGGCACTCCCGAGGATTGGAGGCGCAACGGACTCGTCGAAAGGGGGAGCTGTACCAGAGGGGTTGCAGCCCCGCGGTTGATGGACGCGTTTCGCCACGGGGCGGGACGCCATCTGGATAGCAAACGGAGTGGCCTAGGAGGGTCGTGACAATGGGATCCCGCCGGACCTGGGCGGGAGCGGGTTGATCCACCTAAGGTGTTGCAGCGTGAGGGCTGATGGGCGTCCGATGCGTACAAGGCGTATGTTCGCAGTCACGGAAAGGATGCCAGTTGGGTAGCGGACGTTATGGCCCAGGAAGGGATGAGCGGTGGGATCCAGCCGGGCCAGGGCACTGAATGGGGGCGAGTTAATTCACTCTTAGAGGTGAACAGGCAGAAGTAAATAATGGTGAAGTGTGTTATCACATGCGTTCCCTACGAGATTGCAAGTGGGACGGGGAAGGGGTCGTAAGAATACGTCAGTAAATAGGGTCAACTCCCATGTGTGATGGAGGCTGGCGTCGAGAGTTCTGTGTTGTCCAGTTGGGTTGGGAGTTGACTCGAGTATACGGATGTTAGCGCGGGGTTGCCGTTGGGGCAGCCCCGGGGGGGTCACCCCTTCTCCAACCCCCCTTTCCGGGCGGGGGGTTGCGCATTAATATAATACAACTTCGAAAGCAAAGTGCAAAGCAGAACATTCTCGGAAGAATGAGAGAATGTGAGTTTTGTACGTACGTAAGAAGTTCAAGCCAATCAGATGACTGCGGTGATTCATGGTAGCATGAATCGTAGCCCTTGGTAAACACACCTTGTCTGGTACGTAGCTGCAACCTACACGTATCAGCGCAGTGATGCGGAGGCAGAGCTACAGGTCCAAGGTGTGAGACTAGTTTGAGTTCCCACCCACCCGCCCGTGCTTTTGAGGGAGTCAGTGGGGGGGAGTTCAATAGTCGCAGTAACGTTTGCGTTTGTTGCTGTATGTTATACGTACCCGGTAATTTCGCTGATGGTGCGACCGGGTGTCGTAGATTGCGCGAGTGGCGGCGTGGGCTAGCCGCCTTCTTTGGCGTTTGGGATTGTTTGATGCAAGTGGGGTTTCTTTATATCATACTATTATAGGTGATAAAAGTAAACGTGGCGTTGACGTGGTGTTGCATCGGCTCGGATTTTGCGCGCAATCTGAAAGTATCGGAGAAGGGGCTTATCCGTATTAACATTGAAGTGCATCGTGAGTTTAAATGTACTTGTGTTATTTGTGTATGCCTGGTACAAGTGCGTGTCGATTTTCTCACATGTGAGGTTATCTTGTACTTGGTGTGGTTTATCGAGTTATTTGTCAGAAACGGCTTTTCTGATAGCGGCTTGGTAGGCTGGCGTCGAGAGTTCTGTGTCGCCAGTTGGGTTGGGAGTTGACTCGAGTATACGGATGTAGCGCGGGGTTGCCGTTGGGGCAGCCCCGGGGGGGTCGCCCCTTCTCCAACCCCCTTTTCCGGGCGGGGGGTTGCGCATTAATATAATACAACTTCGAAAGCAAAGTGCAAACGAACAAAAAAAATCACGATTCGTGAGATTTTTGTCGTGAATCGTGATTTTTTTGTCGTGAATCACGACAAAAAAAAAACACGATTCATGACGCCAATTTTTTTAGCTTTTCCCTAAAAAAAACAAAATCACGATTCGTGACATTTGTCGTGTCTCAAAATACGCCTGATCAAGGCACTACGCAACCCACGTGCAGGTATCCGATGGTCGGCATAGGGGCATGGCAGACTTTGCTTCGTACGCCGCTTGTGGGCAACGGGCGGCTACCCAAAGACACCGCTGGGCGCGGGCTAACGAGGAGGTTGTGGCCTCGAAATTTCCAGGAGGAGGAGCCACTGCTGGAAGACAAACGCGAAAATGACCTGGGGATGTCACAGGCCAGGCCGGGCCGACGGCCTGCGAGATGGAATCTCGCGAAACGAGCTTGGCCGACGGCCGGCGAAGTTGGAATCTCGTAGGCTGGATCAGGCTTCGGCCCGCTATTCGAATATGTCACGGGCTGGGCCAGGTGCGGACGGCCCAGCCCGGCCTGGCCGTGCCCCACTCTCGAGAGTTTGCTCCACACCCCCCAAAAAACGTTGGGTTTGAAATATCAGAACTGTAACTATTTTTTTATAAATTTTGAAATACGTCAGCTGTGAGTTCGACTGATTAAATAGTTGATACTCAACTTTGCAAGCTGCGTAATACGCCTCGTCTATATTCCATTTTTACCTAATTTTACAATTATTGTGATAAACCGAACGCGCGTATTCTATATGTGATTCCTTGTCAAAGATATAGGCCAGCGGCTCCCCTGGATGCTGCCCGGGTCAACAGGACAATTTTAACTAATCATTTTGCGCACTGATACTATATAACCCGAGCTATTTGAAAATATCACGAAACGCGACGTTTTTCGGCTTTTTTCGTTAGAACTGAAATGTCACGGATCGTGATCTTTTGGCATGCCTAAAAATCACGAATCGTGATTTTTTTTTCGGTTCGTTAGGAACGGCCCTTACTATGGTCCCCCGTAAAAGTAGTACGATAGTTATTACAGTAGTTACTGCCTGTAGTGTGTAAATTACACATTGAATTGGTGTACAGTAGTAACAGTAGTAGCTACTGTTCGTTGTGTTTTTACCACATTGAACATTCAGGGCTCCGCCAACAACAATAAACGACTTTGGACAGCTGCTCTGTTTTTTCCCCAGAATTAATATTGCACCACATTTTGAGTTCATTGCTGGAGTGCATAGTCATTCAACGGTAGTTGTACAGAGACGAAAACATACAAAAACTCTCAACATAAGTCCCAATCCTGGAACGGTCGACCTGTCTGTTCTCCATGCCAGGACCGGGCGTAGGAAAACGCCAATATTGTTGGCAATGTCTTCCCCCCTGCGGCGAATATGATTGACCAGCTGTCGACGTTAGTTTCGGTTGCGACTATGGAAGACTCTGGATGCCAGCATGATGACGGATTGAATGCGGCAGAACGACGACACATCAGCGACACTCCGCCGAGCTGGGGCCCGTTCAAAGGGTGTACTTGGGGTATACCTGGTACGATGTGGATGCATACAACATTAAATTAAAGGTGATACTGCTACTTCTACTCTCATACGAGTATTCTTCAAGAGTAGCACGATGAATTTCAACGAGAACTGAGTTCATCACCACCACCACCACCATCGAAAAAAGAAAAACAAGAAGTTACGGCTCGCGATGGCAAGACGCCGATCGAGCCGCGTCTGCCCCGCCCCCCCCCCCTTCCCTGAGCCCGTGCATAGTCCTTCGAGGCTTCGGTTCTTCTCATTCCTACAGAGCCAAATACACGATGTATTCCCTCGACCATCGACCACCAAACCGGCTTCCACGCTTTGTCCGACCGCTGGTCCACGTCGGGCAAAACCGGCATAGCGCTTGCGGAGCAACGTAAAACCACGCCAGAAAACCACAATGGGAAGCACGGGTTCACCGTCACCCGTGAGTTATAGACGCAAAACAGGGCTACAAAAAAAAAGGTTTCCGCAATGCCAAGGCTACCGTAAAGGGGGGCTAGCCCCGCCTTCACTACCTGCTACAGGTGACCATGGAAGCGCGAGCGGCCCTATGCCCTATGCCTCTCACTCAAAACCGGACGGTCAAAGCATTTCCTATGGCGGTTCACACCGCGAAATCAAAAGGCACAAGTCAAGACTTGCCGAGATTATAGGGTACATAGTCGCCATCGCGAGACGGGCTCTAAGCCGCAGGAACAAGGCCCTGAAAGCGCTCCCCATACCGTACAGTACGTACGGTTTGTCCGCCTAACGAATACCCCCTCCTGACACCCCTCCTGTTGGTTCGCTATACTTTTGTAACACCTGGCGCGACAAAGGGTGTGGAGCCTGTCATCTTCTCTTGCGGCCGAGGGGCGTAAAGTTCGGGTTGTCCGGGTCCAGGAGGGCCGCCCGCGCTTTCCACCGGTCCATCTTCTCCTGCTTCTCCGCCTCCTTCTCCGTCTCTTCCCCTGCCGTGGACGCCACCGCCTTCCACTTGTCGATCAAGCTCGCCGCGCCCTTGCGCTTTTTCCCTATCGAGCCGCCGCCGGACGACGCCCCGGACCCCGACCGCTTGCTTCCCTTCCGCTTCTTCGTCGACGGTGTTGGCACGGAGGGTGCTACTACCGCCGCCGCTGCTGCCGCCGCCGCCGCCACTTCTACAGCCGCCGCGGCCTCGCTACCCGCCGCCTCGGCTTCCTCAGTCGCCGCCACCGCCGCCGCCGCCGCGGCGGCATCCGCTTCGGCGTTCTCCGCCGCCGCCTCCGCTTCCGCCAGGGCCGCATTCCGAGCGGCAGCCGCGGCGGCTTCGGCGGCGGCAGCAGCTTTCCGCCGCCGCCGCGATAGCCGGGTCCGGCGGGGGATCGTCGAAGAACTCGTCCGGCACCTCGAACAACTTTTGCTCGTCGTCCTCCCCCGCGAACCGCAGGAACAGCCCGTAGCCGGGCGCGGAGGCGGTGCAGCACACCCAGTCCACCCTAGCCGCCGCGACGGGATCGGCGACGCCCTGGCCCAGCGCGGCCGCCGCGGTCGCCACCCACTCCGGGCCCAGCCCCATCGTCATCATGTAGTACCCGCCGCCGAGGTTGCGATATCGGCGGGGGCCGTAGCCCGCCAGGAGGCCCGACAGCGCTACGCCGCTCCAAACGTCGCCAGCGTCGGACCACCAGACCAGCGTCGAGGGGCGCAGGTCTTCCGTGGCGTTGGGCGTAGTAGAAGCAGGTGCCGGGGCCTCCGTGTTCACATTGGTGGGGGCGGCGCTCACGCTCGCGGTGGCCGCGGCGGCGGCGGTGGCGGCGGCGGCCGTCTCCACCAACGCCGCACCCGCTTCCGCCGGCGGAGAGGAGCTGCGCCTTTTAGAGGTGGAGGCTCTTCTGGCAGAGGCGGCGGGGGACGGGGCAACACCCTCGGCCGAAGATTTGGCGCCGCCGCCACCGTCAACGACGACGAGATCCGCCCTGACCGGAGAAGCGGATTTTCTGTCTTTTTTGGACGCGGGAGGGGGTAGCCGAGGTGCGTCGGAGCCCGCCGCGGGCACGGCGTCGGTATCGTTGGCGGCGGCGATGGGAGCGGGAACGGCAGGAGTCGGTGGGCGCTCCCAAGAAGTTTCGTCGGTCTCAGTGTTGTGGTAGTAGTTGGCTTGCTGAGTTTCATCGAAAATGGCCACCCACGGGCTGCGAGGCATTGAACGCCGAGGCCGGGGGGGCACCGGACGTTACCGAACCAATCAGTGGGATACACGACGACGTTGGGCGAGGGGAGAGGCCAAACAAGAGAAAAAAAAGGAGAGGGGATCGCAGGGGCGGCGGCGGTGCGGGAGGGGGGGGGAGGGGGCAGAAGAGCAAAATCAGCGATAGCGACGCTATGGGTGTCCGTTCCGGCGGTAGCGCTGAGCGCTCACTACCTCCTTGTGGCGTTATGTTTTGAGGCCACTCACCTGCTCTCGGTCCAGGAAAAGGGGAAGGCGCTCCCACGCAAGCGCACACTCTTCTGGAAGTATGAGGGGGGGCTGAGTGAGGAACGGCAAGGGAGGGGTCAGGCTGTCGGCGAGAAACGGTCCGCCCCGGCTCTCTCCGGCTTCCAGTAGACGAGGACCGGTGACCTGTCGATGGGACGCCACCAAAAGGACGCGGAGGGCCTCCCCGCCCACGGCCTATGCCCTCCGGCCCTTACGGCAAGAAACAAGAAATGACAAAGCGACCTTCCGCCGCTGTGCGTAGCGCACGTGCCGCCAGACAAAGCCTCCATTTGAAAACAAGACACGAGTAAGCGAGAAATCCGTCCGAGTTGCTAAAAGCGGGGACGGGAAGGTCCACATGCACAGGAACTCAGGCAAAGGTTTCAACCCTTATCGCACTGCAGTCCCGTCTTTTAGGGGCAAAAACCAGTCAAATGTTTTAGTAAAGTGTCCCCGAAAGGGAAGGCGACTGCAGTCCTAGAAGGGTTAAACCTGGTGGGTTGCATCTTAGCGCGGCAATCCGTTGGCGAACGGGCCTTCGGCACGGCACGCCTAGCACGGCACGCTCGCGGCGCGGGTGGCACCGATAAGGCGGAAGAACTTTCGCCCGGGGGCTCCGCGTGATTCGAATCCCGCGTAAAGTATATATATCTTGACGATCTCTTTCCATCTCCAAAAAAAAGGGCCATCCCATCGCCCGCCTGTATGCCTCTGCCTGCACGCGTGCCTGCGCTGAGAATTGTCTGATCCCGGCACCCTGACCCTGACGCCAACCCCCTTCACGAAACGGTGACGATAGCAGGGGAGAGGGATGCGTGTGCCGTGCGAAACACCAACAGCAATCAAAGCCAACAAAACGAAACCACGTGCACGCCGCCAAGCGATAAAGAGGAACACCATTTTCAGCGGAAGAACGCGTCCCGAAGGGTGCACGCACACCGATATATGGTATACCTGGTGTACTAAAGGCGAGCGAAGCAAGCGCAGAAAAAAACGCCGCAGAAAAAACGGAGACGGGAACAACTGAACCACAACCGGAATCACAACGCCCCCAGACAGCAGACAGGGGGAGCTACGGGGGTAGCAGCCTTGATTTTCTGAGGCTCCTGGTTGAAGCCCTTTCACTGCCACTGTGGGAGACAAAACACGTGGAAGTAGAGTCAAACTTAGGTGCATGTACAGTGCAGCACTCATGAGGGTTAATTAATGAGTTATTTTCTTCACTCCGACAAACCCCCTGCTCACCCAAAAGCCCGACCATGGGGGAAAAAAAACATTCACGCGTACATAACCCCATCCAAACTCCGATGGCTCAGGCGACAAAACGCCATCATATTGTCGGATAGATCCTCCGCTCAGGAACCCCGCCCGTCAGTCAGAAACGTTTTTTTCGGCCAAAAAAGAGTCACCCCTATCGTAACGAGCGTCGCCCTGGAAAAAAAAAAACGAAAGCAAAAAAAATCGCTCCTACCTCGGGAGGGGATCCTTCTCTCCTTTCGTTTTTCCTCGGGGCGCGGCAGCTGTCGCTCCTGCCCCTGACCCCGCCGCTGTTTTCTTCTCCTTCGCGGAGGCCTCAGCAGCAGGGACGTCCCACGCCTCTTTGTCTCTTCCCGCCTCCGCCGTGGTCTCCTTATCTCTAGCCCGATTTCCGGCGGCGGAGGAGGACGAGGATACCCCGTCCGACGTGGCGCCGCGTTCCCTCGTCGGGTCCCGCCGCCGCGATCGTTTGCGAGTTTTGGCCCGGTCGCCGCTCGCGTCAACTGCGCCTTTCTCGGTCACTTTCGAATCGCTAACCGCGGCGGGATCGCCGCTGTCCGAGGACGACGGCTCAGTTGGCTTCGATTCGGCGGAGGCCGCCGCGGGGGGGTTCGGAAGAACCCACGTCGTCTCGTTCGTGCTGAGGTTAACGTAGTAGAAAGCGCCGTGGGTGTCATCCCATACAGCCTCCCACCCACTAGAACATGAAGGGAGAGCGAGAAGTGCAAACGTTGCGAGAGGCGTGGGTGAGGGGGGGAGGCGTACTCATTTGGTGCTTGCCCTAGTCACTTCACCATTGACCACGCATCCCTTTCGAGGGGGGGGGGGGGGGGGGGGGGGGGGGGGGCGGGTTGTCAATACCGGTAACAACATCAAGTCGAAACAATGCATGCTCTCTGAGACGCACTTCGACTATAAGCACCCGTGCGTTTCACGTGATGCCGCAAACGTCGAACGGAAAACCCAGAATACTGCCGTAGCACGACCGGTGCAACGTCAGGGCCTGCGGGGTCAGGGAATATGGCGAGCATATTCACCGCGACTGCTCCGCCCTTCAAAACAAGCGCCAAAACAGCGGGAAACACCCTGTGGAGAGGCGCCAGCGTTCGACTGCAATAATACCATACAGGTAAACGTTTAGATCCGCCAGGCTAACCTGGGCACAGCATCATCTCGTGCAATCACGATGCCCATGTTGTTGTCGTCCGATCCTCGCCCAGCCGAGGCCTTCCCGGTCGAAGCCAAAACTTCCGAAACGATCTCCTCGGCGTCTTCCTCTTCGTCGTCATCGTCGTCTCCGACGCCCCCTAAGTCGATCGCGCCTCCCACGGTTGCACCAGCGGCGCCAGCGGCAGCCGCGACTTTCGATGGAACAACCTCGCCGGCCTTTTTCGTTACGGAACGCCCCTCTTCTTCTCCACTTTCCTCCTCTCCTTCCTGACCCTCCTCCTCCATTTCCTCGGTTTCGTCCTCTAGCTCCCCCTCCTCCTTCCCCTCTTCCTCCTCGTCCTCCTCCTCCCCATGCGCCCCAGTTGCCGCCGCCTGTGATTTTCCTTTTTGCCGTCGAGTATCCTTGCTGCTTCGTCGCCGCGATCCAGAACCTTTTGTGTGCCTCGATTCCGCCCCGGTCTCCGCTTCCACCTTCGCTTGGCCCTCAGCCCGGTCCCCGGACTGGTCCTCGGCCTGGTTCTTCCTCGCTTGCGAACGCGCGGCGGCGGCGGCGGCGGCGGCCACGGCGGCAGACGCCGCCGCGGAGACCTCATCTGCCCACTTGAGCTTCTGGGCGGTTTGCTCCGCCCGCAGCGCTTCGGCGCTAGCACCATCCGACACCACAGCCGCCGCCACCGCCGGAGGAGCGGCCTCGTCCGTACTGTCGACTGCGGTAAATTTGGCCTCCTTCTCTCTTCCACTGCCGCCATTGCCACCGCCGCTGCTGACGGTCTCTGGGGGCTCTGCTTCCGTTTTCGGCGCCTCCAAGGCGGATGCCGCACCGGCGTTGACAACGCCTCCGCGAGCGCGAAGCCTCATCTTCGACCCGCTAGAGGCGGACTTAGCCTCCGTCGCCGCCGTTACCCCAGTCATACCGCCGTTCACAGGAGGGGTGGTAGCCGCGGAGGCGGCAGCGGTATATTCGCCGTCGCCCGCAACGGGCGGGTCGGCCGCCTCGGGCAAATATTGCGAAGATAAAGACGTTGTTATTTGAGCGGGCGGAGGGGTGGTGACCACTCCCGATGGTGGAGAGGACAGGGAAGACCGAGCTTGCGCCACCATTTGCTCCAGCTTGAGCACCAGGAAAGTGCCGTCGAGGCCGCCTACATAGGATGTGCACGAGCCGCCACCGGACGAGACGATTTTCAGCGTGTGGGCGATTAGCGCAAGACAAATGACCAAAAACAAGGGAACATTCGCTAGGATCTCACGCCGGGGAATTTTTGCACCTGTCGTCAAATGCGTGCCCTTCGTTTAAGGCACAAAATAAACAACGGAGATTTTCGGCCGGACGGAGCAGACCTCCGGCTTCACACTTTCTATGGGGATCTCTGGGTTCATTCACCTAGCTCAAAAGCGGCCCCTTTCTTCCAGGCGACCGTGTATTTTAGGAAACCCGCTTCGCTCGAAAGTAGCAGAAAGGTCTAAAAGCTGGCGGGTGCTTTGATTAGCAACGCGGCAACGAGGGGAAGGTCGTAGCTAGGGGCAAGTTCGGTCACAGGAAGAGGGGGGACGGTTGTAACAGAACCGCAAATGCCGCCGCTGTGGCGTGCATACCTGGTGCGCCAGCGATAGGGCCATTGCAGCAGCGTTTGGACAATATATATTTCACACACAAACCCAGCTACTGTCTTCTGGGTACTTCGAATCACTGTTGTCTGCATCATCGTGGGAAAGCGCGCACAAGGTGTCTATTTTCGACGAAACGTACACCGTTTACAACCTCAGGTGGAAAGAAGTACAATCGTACCATTGTCAGTAGAGCCGACAACAGAAGCAAAATAACACAAACATCGCAAGTCCCCCCCCCCCCCCCCCTCGCGTCGGTTGGCAACGAGACCGTAAAACATGCCGCTCACTACGTGAGCTAGACAACCAGGCGGTCGGTTACAGCTGGTGGTCGAGTTGGATCATTAGCGCGGGGTGGAGTACCTTTATTCCGCACAAGGGGGATGATCGTATCACGTATCAGGTGGTGTTTATCGTAAGGCACCCGAGAGGCAGTTACCTAGTACCTGGTACTCCCATTGCTATCTCTGGAAGTGGTCACACCGGAAATTAAAATAAATCAGCGAAGCTGTCATCCATATGCAAATCCGCCTTACAACCGATTCTTCGTAGGATGGAGCTCACAATTCGTGCGACTCGACAGACACCTCACGGCGCTTCGCGCTTCGTGCAAGCAATGTCTGTCTGGTCGGTGAAAACCCGACATACTCCGTCCCGGTACTGTAGGGATGCAAGGGTCTATGTCATACGACTACGGCCATGCATGATATCGAGTACCCCCTCCCCCTATTAAATGTACCTGGTATATATATAGGTTGAGTTGGCGTCGGTTGGCGACGACGCTGTAAAACACGCCTCTCACTGCGTGATCTCGGCAACCAGGGTACGGTCACCAAGGGTGGAGGTCGAACTATAGCATTTTTGTGCGGGGAGATCCTTAACCCCGCAACGGGGATGATCGTATCACGTAACAGGCACCATGTAGTGTTTATGGTAAGGCATCCACTAGGCAGTTACATAGTAAACCCACTGCTGTCTCCGGAACTAGCCACACCAGAAAATGAAACAAGTCATTGACGCTGTCATCCATATGCAAAAAATCCGCCTCGCACGCGGTTCTTAGTAGGATGCAACTCACCCTTCATGCGACTCGTCAAGATCAAGCAATGTCTGCCTGGTCGGTGACAACTGACGTGCTCCGTCCCGGCATTGTACGGATGCGGGGGTCTATGGTCATACGACTACGGCCATGCATAATAATGAGTACCCCCCACCTCTACCCCCTCGCGCGCGCGCGGTTGTTGCATCCTCACCCTCTTTCCAATCCGACAGTCGAGAGCGTAGGACCGCGCCTAGCTCCCAAGCCAGCCTTATCGTAGCTCCACTACCGTGGCGATCAGGCTCCCGACCCCCCCCCACCCCAACGCCTCCTCCGTCTGCTCCTCCCTCTTCCGCCTCAGTTGCCACTGCCAGCCGGTTGACGAGCTCCGCGTGAGCCTCCCGTGCGCGTACATCGAGCCCCGGCGTTGTCAGCTGCAGGGGGGGGACGGGGGGGGGGAAAAGTCTTCTCTGCCCACCGCCTCCGCCGCCGCCGCCGCCGCCTCCACCGTTGAAGTGTCCGCCTCTTTCGCACTGCGATGTTCGCCATCGCTGCCACCGGCAACGATACCGGCATCGGCACCCGCGAAAGACAGAAGCTCCGCTTCGATGCCGGCGAGCAAGTCGTCAACGCCTTCCACCTCAGGCCCGGCCGGGGGGGACGAAGCGGCGACGCGTTGGGTGCGTTCTTCCTCCGGCTTCTCCCGTTCCTCCGGCTTCTCCGACTCATCGGAGATCTCTGTTTCCTCCGAGTTCTTAGGGTTCTCTGACTTCTCCGAGATCTCCGAGTTTTCCGAGTTTTTCGAAGGCACCGCTTCCTTTCCTCGGGCAAGGCTGTCGTCGCCCGTTTGGCGTCCGTGAGGTTCTGTTGTCTCGTCCTTCCCCCTCTTGCCGCCTGCTCCATCCCGCGCCCCGTCGCTGTCTCCACTGAACATGGAAGGGTTTACCGCGTTTAGGTCGTCGGCGTCGGCGTCCGCATCGACGTCCATCTCAGTGGTAGTTGAAGCCGCCGCGGTAGTGTTGCCCGAGGCAGCTGCTGCTGCCGCCGCCGCCGCCTCCGCCGCCATCTCGTCTCCATCCACCAGCTCCGCCTCATCTTGAGCGCGATTGCCGTCGTCGTCGTCACCATCGTCGTCGTCGTTATCATCGGGCTCGCTGGCGGTGTCGCTCGTGGCGTCGCTCGCCGCCTGCACCTCTTCGGCAGCCGCCGCTGCTGCTGCTGATGATGATGATGATGATGCTGATGCTGCGCCGGCTGCCTCCTCCGCCGGCGCTGATACATCGCCAGCGTCAGCAGCAGCAGCAGCAGCAGCAGCAGCAGCAGCAGCAGCAGCAGAAGATTCGCTAGCAACCTCCCCAGCCACCGCTGTCGCAGATGCTGTGGGTGTACGTCTCGAACGGGCAGACCCTGGCGGATCCCATGTAGTTTCGCCGGTCCCCGTGTTCCAGAAGTAGACCAGGCCCGCCTGGTCCATGCACTGCTGCCAGCCAACGGGCAGATAGGGCTCGGCAGGATCGGCGGCGGCGGCGTCGTCGGCTGCTGCGGTTACTGTAGCCCGGGGCGATTTTCCAGCAGCCGAGTCATCGTTTGTGGACGGCGTGCCCTTCCCCTCGCCAGCGGTACCTGCTTCTGCTGCTGCTGCTTTAGCTGCTGTAGCTGCGGATGCTGTTGTTGTTGCTGTTGCTGTTTCTGCTGCTGCTGTCGCTGGTTCTGTCGCTGCGGCTCCAGCCGCCACCGCTGATTTTTCGATCACTGAATACGACGCGGCGCCCTTCGCACCCGCCTCATCACCCTCCTCATCGTCCGAATCCGATCCGTAGTGGAGGAGGCCCATCAGTGGATTTTTCTCTGCGGCTTCCTCAGTGCTGCCAGACGTGTTGCTCCTGCTGATGTCGCTGCTACTGCTGTTGAGTTGGTCGTGTTTACTGCCGTTCGAAGCTGCGGCTGAGCTGCTAGGATTATCGTCTGCCGAGGCTATCGCCGACTCAGCGTTTCCCCCGTTTTCTGCTGCATCAACAACTGCAGGGCCAGTACCCCTCGTTTTCGTCCTGGAGCCCGCTGGGCGACGTCCCATGGTTTTAATATCAGTCTGGTGTTTGGTGAGTCTCGGGCGTCCCTCTTGTTGGCACTGCGAGCTTCGGCTTTCGAAACGCCGAAACTCGAACTATGGGTTTCCACTTTGTGAAAATGCGGTCCGCGATAGGGGACACGTGGGGTTGGGTGGTGACCGACAACAGCCGTGGACAACGTAGATCCACCTTCTGCTAGCGCGATTTGCTTGCCTAGTTCGAGACTGGTCGGCTGCTTGCGGAGACACTTCTCCACTGTGCCTGTGCGCTGCAGAGCATCTCCCGGTGGGAAACACCGACCACTGTGTCCACCTCGCGGTGCAGTATCCCAACAGTCCAGTCCGTGACGTTTTTCGTAACCAAGGCACACATATGGCCGTCGACGAAAGAGGTGGAGACGCTGCCAGGCACGCCCAGCAGGCTTCTCCAGCGAAGGCGGCGAAGGTGAGCTAGCAGCAAAGAGTGAGCGGATGGACAGAGCTTTCTTTGCCACCTCGGCGTGCAGCGCTACTGCTTCTGCTTGGAGAGGGAGAAACACACTCGTTGTGTGAGCATCCTTTCTTGCACGGCAGTCTGCTGGAGATCGCACCACACATCGATGGTGACATACTCGTAGCCAGCTGCTACACAGCAGTACGCCCGATAACGCACAGTCAAGCTCTTCCTGTCGACTTTTCATAGGACTATAGGGCTAGCCGAGGTTGCTGGCTAGTCCTGGCCAGTTGAGATAAGGTTTCAGCGACAGCAGTGGTGGCTGATAGCGAGCGCGTCGGACTACAATTTTGGGTCTTTCCCCATGCCCAGGCCGAGTTTTTTTTGTAATAATGTCGTGATGTCATTCGTTCTCTCCCACAATCCACCGCTTCGGCGGTGCTATTCGCTATTCACTGCTCTACAACATAGTCTCTCGTAAAGCATATGCTTACATGTTGTAGAGCCTGTGTGTACGTACGTACTGCTGTAGCTTACGGCACCTCCGTCCTCTAAATCGCCGCCGGCTGTGCTGGTGTTACGAAAGTATGCACTCGAAGGAGAGACTGCCATCGACGATTACGACCCACAAGCACTCCCAAGCCCTCACGCAACACGCGACGAACCGAACCATGCGGTACATGCCCCGCCCCCTTCCCCGACGTATCCTTGTATGTGTTTTTTTAGTGCTCTATGCACGTGATTGTGCAATGATACACAGCCGGATTCGGCCTCTTCATTTCTCGTAGCGGACAGCGGTGGGAGAACCATTCATACTGCTGTACCAGCGTAGGCCAATACACGGCAGTACGGGGTGTTGTTGTTGTTGTTGTTCTCACATTAACTCTCAAACGAAGGAGTCCGTGGTCACACAAAGGTGCTATTAATAGAGCCCTAGGAAGATCCGAAAAACCATGACAAAAAAAATCGAAAATTCGGCTGCCTAAAAAATACACGGGACGAAGAAGGCGCACACAAGATGACCAATCAATGTGCAAACTGAACTAACATGGCCGCGGATATATCCCCTCAACTACAGCATAGAGTTCCCTCAGTTCCCACCGCTAACCAACTCGTGGATGCTGACTACAGCGGCTGCTGTCTGGAGTGTGTACGACACGCACGGTAGTCGTGAACACAGAGAGGAAAACTGTCTGGGGTGGTGACAGAGTGACGACTCGCGGGACATGCCGTGAAAAAGGAGCAATCGAACCAAAAACCACCACACAAATATCAACGACCGCCATCTCTTCCCGGACTACTGTCTGACGCAGTACAAGGTGCCAGGTACAGCATAGGCTCAAAGCACCACTTTATGGCAGCAGTACAAGACTGCAATTCCCCATTCCAGTACGTACGCGTACGGTAGTCATTCTGCTGGCCTCAGGTAGCAGCAGTACTCTGTAGCAACACGCTGTGTACGCACAATCAGCAGAGTAACAGTAGTACAGCGGCAGTACGTACGTACGCACAACAGTTATGTGCGGCGGCACGCGGTATATGCTGCTGCTTGAACTATGATAATGTGATATTACGGGGGACCATAGTAAACAGGGCCTACGGTAGACACTAAAACCTATATATTTCCCTATTTTTTACTAACATTATTTGGTCCTATTTACTATGCCCCCCCGTAATAATACGATGCTCCTGCCGCTTTTCTTTTGTTCAAGTCCATTCAAACGGCGCCGCGTTTAGAAGGCCGGAAAGCTTTTTTTACGGCAGGCAGGCGTTGTATGTGTGTAGGCATGTTTATCGTCGTGTAAACGTCCGCGTATTCGTGGCTTCCAGCTGGTGCGTTTGCATGTTATATTAATATTATTAGTGCTTTGTTATTAGTTACAAGATTAATGTTCCACAGATGATCCCAGCATCCCCGTACACTTCATGTCACACTCCGAATATACTCGGCACTATCGAGTGCATTTCTCGTTCCGAGTACTGAGAGTATTCCCATACTAGCGGCCTAAATACTGCGAGTTCTACTGGGAGTATGAGCAGTGTTAAAGGCCCAGATACTGCGAAGAAACACTGGGGGTATGAACATTACAGAACCCAGAGTACAAACAGTTTCCGCAGCATAAACATCCGAAGTACTTGCAGCACTCAAGAGTATCCAGAGTATTGAACCCGGAAAAACTGCGTGTGCTAGCAGTATATTACCCCCGAAATACTGCGAGTACTCTACTGCTGTAAGCACTCCAGTTGCCCCCCCCCCCCCCCCCCCCCCGGAAAGTGTTTGGCCCCAACTTCCACCTCGTGGAAACATCTGTGAATGTTTTCTGCCAAAAGATGGCGATGCAATTTGTCGAAACGGTGCACAGGTGGTCGAAAATTTACTTCATACTCCGAGTACCAGTATACTGCCGTGGGTATTGAGAGTATTTTGGGAGTCGCTCGCAGTACGAGCAGCATCAACGGACGAAATACTGCCAGTATTTGCAGTACCCGCAGTACAGAACCCTGACATGCTTTTGAGTACAGGGGGTATCCAAAATGCCGCACCCCCGGAGTTCTGCTACAGTAGTCCGGAAATAGCCGCAGTATGTACTGAACCTCAAAATACTGCCAAGTACTCGCATTACCCACAGTGCACTGGCCCGAAAGACTGCGAGTACGACGAAGCACCTGCAGCATGTTCTCTCGAAACTGGTGTACTGTACTCCCAGGTACTTGGAGCATCTTTGCAAGCTACCCCTTCGGGGTGCGGTTAACTTAACGTCCTGAGGATGTCGCAAGTTGTAGAGTGGAGGTCATAATCATCAGGCGCTTCTGTTTGTCCGATGACAGGATGAGGTTCGACGACGTGAAGTTGCTTTTCAAAAATTGGACGTGTAAATGTAGCCGCGAACTGCATCTCCTGGTGAACACTGCACACACGCAAACACAAAAGCACCGCCGTGGCTGCCACAAACGCCGGAGCGTGAAGCGCGGGTGCTGTTGTACCCCTGTTGTGCTGCTGCTGCTGCTGCTGCTGCTGCTGCCGGTCTGCTGTGGTACCGCTACTGCCGTCGTACTGCTGTGCACCTTGGCGACGCGATTTGCTTCTGCAATTACCGAGACGTGTGATTTTCTGTTGTCCCCCCCCAACGATTGCGCCGCTCTTGAGATTGTTTGTTCGTTCCTATTTTGTAGGACGGCAGGAATTATGCCACACACACAGAAGCACCGCGGCCGTCACGAATGGGAAGACCTTCGTGTGCGACTGCTGTTGTACTGTCGCTGCCGCAAAGTAGAGAGCTTGAGATCTGAAAGGACGGTATTATACAGTAGCAGCTGAGCGAACAGCTGAAATTGTTGGGTTTCCGTCGTCTCGAGTGGCTCGGCGTCGCGGAACGCTATTCCATGAAAAGACCCAGCCCACGAGACTGTGAACGCCCAGAGCATGTGCCACGGAGCCCGGCCAACGCCCCAGATTGCGCCGCTTTTCATACGTGCTACTTACCCAATTTCCAAGTACAGCAGTATGTACGTACTATCAGGTACGTAGCTGCGCTGTTAGCTTCAACTGGTGATACTTGGCCTCCTCATCATATAACCGCAGATTTTTGAGTTCATGGTTTGTTAGTACTGCTGTAGTTTGTTGAAACCTGACAGACATGACACCCTGGGCTGATATGTTTGTTTCTTTTTCTTCCCTCTGTTTCCTTTTTTTCCGTCTTCTATCCTTCTCTGACACCCCTGAGCCCTACCCTGCTCCCCCCGGGCTACTCTGTTTTCAAAGTGTCACGCACGGCTTGCAAATATGGCTCGACCCAACTGCTGATGGTTTTTTAGTTTTTTGTGAGTATATACTGTTTGACAGCAGTAAACTCTTGCCGTAACGTCATAGCAGGTACTATTACGGGGGACCATAGTAAATAGGACCTACGGTAAACACCAAAACCTATATATTTTCCTGTTTTTGTTAACTATTTTTGGTTCTATTTACTACGGTCCCCCGTACTAGTAACTCGTCAGGCCATATCCCACCAGGGTGAAAAACGTGGAACGTTCACTTTTTTTGTTTCGATCTGTTTCATTTTTTCTGTGTTTTAGAGCTGTGAGTTGACTCACGTATCATAACGGTCGCCACCTGCTGTTGTACCGCGTAGCTACTAGTTGTGCGGTTATTTTCGTCAGTTACAGCGCGGTGCCAACTCTCGGGGCTATTTGAGTTTCTTTGGCTGTGGAAGGATTAATTTGCTACCACGGGGTGGGCATCTCCCCGTGAGAGCACCCGCTCAGAGAGGAGGAGGGAGAGAGCTGAGAGGTCTACTGCAATGCAACCCATGACGCATCGAAACCCCGTCGCCGTCGACGTGGTGCCGCCGAGGGCAATGCCGAAGGCCCTTGGCGTCTACAGTATGTGTTCATTTTTTTCTGTGGGCAAAATAAAACCAAATAACGCCAGCTGCCAATTAATAGCGTAACTATTAATAAAGGCAACTACTACTGGGGTCCATAGTTAATAGGACCTATGGTATACATAAAAACCTATATATTGACGTATTTTTACTAACAAAATTTGGTCCCGTTAACTATGGACCCCCGTAATAGTCGCCTGGCGTAACTATTAATAACCGGGAAGCCCAGACAACTCACAGCCTGGGTGTTTCGGGTCTCGAAGGTCTTAGCTCTCTCAAAGTGCAGGACGGGAGTGCAACGAATTTCGTGATGGACGTCTGCCTGTGGGGTCAATTTCAGTCTTGACACGTCGGCACAGACCAATCCGACGCCAGCCCTAACCCTTGCACCCAACCCTTTGAACTTAAGGGCTCGGGGTCGGCCAGGGCGGGCGGTCGCACGGCTCCGCGGCGTGTTTTGGTGGCGTTCCTTCCAAAAAATAAAAATGTAAAAACGGGTGGCGCGAAGGCCAGCCTCGATCAATGGGACGGACATATCCGTCACGAGAATCCGTTCCATCCCCGTCCCGCATTTCGGGGCGAGAGAGACTTGGGTCTTGAGGGGGGAGGTATGGTTTTTTTCGGCGATAGATTGACCGGCCGCCTTCCCGAGTTTTTTTATTTGCCACCGCTCGAAAGTAGCACCGACCTAACTGTTGTTGTTTTCCCGCTCTTTCCTGCTGTTACATGCGGGTCTTGATTCTCAGTCCTCCAAGACCCACCACAAATATACTTTCTTTAGGTCGACCTACAGCTGTAGTATTGCAAAATTCTCCACTGGTATCGCCAGGCATATTTCTCGGACCGTTTTCCGTCGGTCGTGGGTACGCGGTCGGTGTTGTGGTGCACAAAAACGGGGACCGTAGTTGGTATTCACGTAGTAGATCTGTTCGTGTTGGTGTCACGTTTTTGTCCGCCCGGCACCACCAATGTACACCCACCCATCCACCCACCCGTCCATAACCCATCATCAATATATTTTTTATTTTTTATTATGTATGTATCACGTTGGCCTAGAGTTGCCTAGAATGGGCTATGTGACAGCAGTACATTTACTGCCGTAGCCCAGAATATCGTGTAGACTGCCCGCTACGCCAGTATTGCTCCCTTTGTAGTGCCGTTATGTATTCGCCAGCCGACAATACCGGCAATATCATGGCGGCAGCCGGCGCTTCTCCGTACACTATTACGGGGGGGGCGTAGCAAATAGGACCTACGGTACACACTAAAACCTATATATTTACCTATTTTTGCTAACAATATTTGGTCCTATTTACTATGGTCCCCCGTAGTACCACACTTATGAATCCCACCTGTGTCAAGCGATTCCACAGGCTTTATGTATAGCGGGCCACGGGCACTATGGAGGGACCACTACTGAACTAAAGGTACTATCATTCCTGCTCTGTCCCGAAACAGAAGGAACGTGTTTACTTCAACATTGAATACAAACGACCCCTATATCTTAGAGACATGTGGTAATATACGAGTGTGAGAAACTCAACAGATAAGCCCGGACGCGTGCCATGGTAGCAGCGCCCACTTTTTGTCAGAGGCCTCCTCGGTTGAGGGGCTCTACGCCTCAACCGGCTACAACGACGCTTGTTAATTGTGACCCCTCTTGGGGGAGTTTTTTCACTCAGAAGAGAGGGAAAATTGAACGTTGTCGGGTAGAAACATGACGACTACGGCAACCATTGTGGCCACTGCGTCATTATTGGGGGGTTTCGAAGTAATCGGTGTTCTAGCTAGAGATGCAGCGAAATAAGCCGTTGGGCACGAGGGCGAAAGACGGTCCCTCCCCTTCTGCTGGTCGGTCACGCTGCTCCTAGATGGTTGATAACGCCAAATTTATAAACCATTGTTTTGGTCGCTATCTCGGTGTCCCAAAAGGGTTAAGCTGAGCCCAATACACAACGAAACCCCGGGGATGAAAGTATATCCAACGAATCAGCTGGTCGGATGACGCTGGATCCCCCAAAACAGTCGGGTACCTGTTTTATGGAAGCTATTTCTCACTCGGGGGACCCCGTCTATCATGAAGATAAAAAGTAGTGTGGGCTGCTCAAAGGTGCACCCCGTGCTGTCTGTGGCTGGCGCGCTGTCATCCACATGCGAGAAAGTCCGCCTCACAAGCGGTTTCTAGTGGGGTGCAGCTCACCCCTTCAAGCGATTCGCCGAGCACGCCTCACGGTTCGCTTCACGCTTGGTGCAAGCGAAAAAATGTCTGCACCTGGTCAGTGAAAACCCGACGTGCTCCGTCCCGGCGTTGTAGGGATGCGAGGGATCTATTGTCATACGACTACGGCCGAGCATGATAATGAGTACACCACTCCACCTACCGAAGCACCGCTCTATGCGTGGATAGATGGGTGGACGGATCGGGGCTGACCAACAGATTGCTACTGGGCTGATTGATGGATGCTGACTAAGATGATAAACGTCTGACGCTTACTTGAAAAATACACGTACGATATAAAATAAAACAAAACAAAACAAAACACAGCTCAAGCTTTGGGATCGATTTTTTCCTCGAAACCTATCTGTAGCTAGCTGCGTGTGTGTGGGTGTACAACATCAGTATGGGTGGATTCGTGTTGTGTGCGTTGTCTTGACCGTAAAACCGGCCGTTTTTTCTACCTGACGACGGCGACAGCATGACAATGCATATGTACACAGCTGCCGATTCTTCGGCCTCCGGGGAGACGGATACTAGACACCTGGTACCTGGCACCTGGTAAAGTATGCGGTTACATATAATCATGCCTGGTATGAGACAGAGAGACCCTACCCATCGCAAAATAGTCGATGAAGGCAAACGTGATGCCGACGGTGGTGAGAAATAGCACAACCGAAACTAGCCAAACAAGCGTTGAAATGAAAAAAAAAATAAATACAGAAACAAAACAAAAGCAGCAGAGCAACGACAAGGAGTCTTGAAATGATACATATCACAGAATACCAGTGAAAAAATAGTAGAGAGTGGCGCAATAACACATACCAGGGTACGAAAGTACATATAGACATATATACATATACACCGACTAGTACAACGGCAGTGTTGTTGTTGTCACGTTAACTCATCACCACAATGCAGTCCACGGTCACAGGAGAGGCCCTACTAACTCTGGAGTGGAGGCTTGATATTGCTTCGGGATGAAAAATGCAATAAAAAAAATTATACACAAGACAACTTGAACAAATCGTATTCATACCTCAGACAATAATCCACATCGTGAGAGTCAGCAGTATGTATGTGCGCACCATACGACTGCCGTACACCCATACATGCAAAACAGACACTCGTCATCTATCAACCAGCCCATCAGCCGTCCATCGTCCCTCAGTCACCATCCGTCACCAATCATCGTCCACCATCCCATCATCCATCACCCAATGGGTGTGCCCATTCCCGTGCACCCGCGATTCAAAGTTAACGCCCTGCTTACGCTTGGAATCCTCATCCCACGCCGACCTAATCCCAACATAGTGCAAGCCGCCCTGAGCGTGGAATTGGCCGCCGACAGGGGTCAGTTGACACCTTGACCCCACGCGACCTAGCCCACCCATGGTCTGCTCTCAACGGCCTTAAAACCAGTATAACTGGGGTCGTGGGCGCACAAGAAATGGCGACCCGCGACAAACTTGGAGCAGTATATATATATATATATATTCATGATACCACGTGACTGAGGTTCGAAGAAAACAAAATGGTTTATCCTATACACTACTGTACGGTACTCTTCGGTTAAGCTGAGATTCAGATAGCTTGCCAACGCTGCGTTTGGTTGGGTGTGAACTTTTGGTATACCCGGGTAACCTACCGGGCTGGTGAAGCCTACAGCTACCCGGGCATACTTTGCCTGTGTTACGGCCCCTCAATACCATACCCGTCGTGATATTGCGTAGTACGAGAGTTTGGGTAATATACCCTGGAAGTCGAGCAGCCTTTAGCGTAGCGCCAAATACCTACCATGCCCTGTTCACCCGGTTTCCTACCCTCGGGCTTACCCGTGTTTCTTCCTCTATCCGGCGGGTACGTACATACCTAGAACGGGGTAAAAGCTACCAACGGGCGTGGCAAACCCAGTAGTATATATGGTATGCTTCGTCGAGTATACCTTTTGCCCACACTTGGCAAAATGTGCGCCATCGACGCCGATTTTCGGCTCCGACGACCTCCATGCACCTGTGTAAGCTCTTGACGCCTTTCGTGCTGCAGTCCCGATGTAGGGGACAATCCACTCAAATTCTAACTATTACGGGGGTCCATAGTAAATAGGACCTACGGTACACACAAAAATCTATATATTTCCCTATTTTTACTAACAAAATTTGGTCCCATTTACTGTGGTCCCCCGTAATAGTTTGTCCCCCCCCAATAAACGGGACTGCAGTGTTAGTAAAAGGGTTGTTGAACCCCTCGAGGATTGCAGCAGTAGTGGATGGCCCCAGATAGGGGATGTTCCCAAGGTAGGCTATTTACGCTCTCTGATTGGCTAAGGGGTGTTTTGTAAGCGGCCCAACCAACCTACCTGGTAAGAGTTTTTCCAAGCCACAGCATCCCGAGCCGGCCAATAAATCGGCCTATTAATAGAGCCTTTCCAAGCACAGCATCCAAGCCGGCCGAATCAGCCTAGAGATTTCACAAGCCACAGCATCCAAGCACTGGTCACCCCATACATAGCGTTCGGGTTAGGGTTCGGGTCGGGTGGTCGACTTTAGGCACAAAGGCGAAAACCCCGCAAAGATTCACTATCAGGGGGCAGCTACGGCTCGATTGCATTCCCATCTTGGGGGACATATTTCCTGGAATTTTTGTCACGTTTAGGTTTCTGTACATCGCAGGCAGTGCTTGAAGGGTTGGGGGGACGGGTCGTTGTCGCGGCTGGGGTTTCGTTTGGTCGGGTCGGCGAAAAAGTAGGGGGGGGGGGGGGGGGTGTACTCGAAAGGAGAGATGTACTCGATCTCATGCATGGCCGTAGTCGCATGACCATAGACCCTCGCATCCCTACAATGCCGGGACGGAGCATGTCGGGTTTTCACCGACCAGGCAGACATTGCTTGCACCAAGCGCGAAGCGCCGTGAGGTGTCCGGCGAGTCGCATGAAGGGTGAGCTGCATCGTACTAAGAATCGCTCGTGAGGCGGACTTGCATATGGATGACAGCTTCAATGAGCTAGTTTAATTTCCGGTGTAGCCACTTCCAGAGACAGCAATGGGAGTACCATGTAACTGCCTCTTGGGTGCCATACCTTGAACACTACGTGATACGATCAATTCCCTTGTGCAGAGTAAAGGTTCTTTACTTGGCACAAATGATCTAACTCGACGACCAGCTGTAGGCAACCGCCCAAAAAAAAAAAAAAAAAAAAAAATGATACCCTGGATGTCTAGCTCACGTAGTGAGCGGCATGTTATACAGTGTCGTTGCTTACCGACGCCAACCCAACCCATATTTAATATATATATGTATAATAGGGGGGGGGGGGGGCGTACTCATTTGTTGCTTGCCTTCGTCATGACCGTTGACCACGCATCCCTTTCGAGACGGAGGGATGGGGGGGTAGCTTTTACCACTTGTATTCGATGAAGTGGGTAGCGCGCACCCGGTGTAGCGAGACGGAAGCACAGTATAGGAATGATGATAACCCTATATAGGCCAATCAGACCAGTTCAACCATGGGTTTATAATTTTATAGTAGCCCCTTTGTCTCGTTCACAGCGTGTGTCAACCATCTGATCGAACAAGCGGTAGGCAGGCTCTGCTCGTGCTCGTACAGATTAGCGTCCCCGATGGCTTGGTGGCGTTTCCTGCTGAAATCAATTTCTCGAGTTCAATTCTCACCGAGTGCACAGACTCGTCGGCACTTTTTCTCCTTCAAATATTGATTTGCTGAAAGCGCGAGAGCGTGAGTTGGCAACATTGGGTGAGACTCGACGAGCAGCGGGAATGCTGAACCCTATGCGCGATTAAAAAAAATGAAGGCACGTATCGGGGGGGAAGAAGGGACGACACCTGTGTGTGACCACTGCTTGTCCAGCAGCAGGAAGTAAAAGTGAGAATGAAAACAGCACTCTAGTACAGCAGCAGCAGTATACCCACGCACAGAAGTGATGGATACCGCTGTCGCAAATAGGGTGGTCTGTACTTTGTCCAATACCGACCGCTCGAAACAGACTGTACGGTATTCGCAAATAGGGTGGTCTGTACTTTGTCCAATACCGACCGCTCGAAACAGACTGTACGGTATTTTCCCGGTATAATCCGGTATTTTCAGAAAACCGAATGCCGGTGTTTCGATGTGGTGTTTCTGAGTGCTCCTCAAGGTCGGATGGCGGTGTATGTATCGGAACTGTTTCGGTGTTTTTTTTGTAGATGGAATTGACAATCGCGTCCGCGGTAAGTACCGCTCGTTGTACCTCTTACCGATTATGGCGCAGCAGTATGCGAGACATTGGAATTAGGTATATACCCAGCATGCGGTACACAGCAGTACTCGTATGTACATTGAACATGAGTAGGCTACGCTTGCAGTGTACTGCTGTATAGGGCGTAGGCGGGTTTCATGACCACGGCACTACCACGGGCCCTGCGACAATTCAATCTCGATATTCGGACTCAAGGGGATGCAACCGCTTTCTTGTTCACTCGGTGTTTAATCCATCCGCTCCATTCGGTTGTTGTAAAGGAGGTACATAGATGTTTGAGTATCGTACCTGATAAAACATCACATCACGTTAAGACACTTGCTACGCGCTGGCTGATGAATGTCCTCACAATGCGTGGCTCATTTCCCTGACATGTAGCCCATGGTCACGAAACAGGGGCAATGATAAATACCTACATACAGCGTATTGCGGTATCGGTGTCGTGTTTCTGCCGATACGGCTTGAGTTTTCGTCCGCAGTTTTTCGCTGTTAGGCCACACCTGATGACGCGACGTATGTGCAGCTGCATCTTGCACAAAGCATTCCGCACAAAACTTGTGCAGGATGCGGGTCTTATTGGTCAAGGCGGGTCTTCCGACCGCCCGGCGTTTTTTTGGAGAAACGCCACCAAAACACGTGGCAGAGCCACGTGACTGCCCCTGCCGACCTCGAGCCCCCCAAAGGCTTGGAGTTAGGGTTAGGGCTATGATAGGGTTAGGGTCAGGCATCGGGTTGGATTGGTCTGGGTCCACGTGCAAGGTTGAAATTGACGACACACGTCCCGCACAAAGTTTTGTGCAGGATGCAGCTGCACATAGCGGGCCCCTATACCTGATTGGAGTTTGCCAAATGCCGTGCGGAGGCTTTCGTACAAGGCGGACGATAATCGTGGTAGGTGTTGTTATATGCCGTACGGAGGCTTTCGTACAAGGCGGACGACAAATACCGTAACACGGTACCGGTATCTCGGTATCAGTATTTTACCGAAAAATACTGATACCGTATAGGTATTTCGGTATCTGTATTACACCGAAAAATACCGATATCGTTTTTTTTTGTGAAGTTTCGGTATGTCTATGTAACCGCCGCCGTACTGTTCCGGTGCGGTACGGTGTCGGTATCCATCACTGACAACACATCGGCTAAACCTTTCTGCAACCATTGTCTCGAACCTAAGGCAAGTGGTACAAACGGATCGGTTTGTAAGGTAGTTGTTGGTGTCCAGATTTCCTATGTTACCCACGTGCGTTGAAGGTTCTCGCCGAAGCTCCGGGCCAATTGGAAAGCCGCCTCTCGACTCTCGCTGGCCGGGACTACTTTTTGATGCTGCTGCTGGTGTTGCCATGCATCATATTAATAGTGCACGCCGCTTTCCGTCCAATTTTGCAAAATTAGGAACGACGAATTTGATTAAACATGACGAAAAATCCAGAAATAGTGTTTGTAGAAAATTTTGACTGCTTGTTCGTCGTCTATTCTGTGTTGGTTATGTCTGTCTTAAGGATGCTCATCCTTGTGAGACATAGCGTTGGTCTAAACCGGCTCAGGCGATACAGAATATCAGGAGAATACTAGGACTATGCTGGGACTGTTCACTCGCTTTAACTTGATTCGATGGCGATTAGTTTGCTGCCTTTCTCTGTTTCACAGGCCGGGACCACAGAGTCTGTATCTCTCTACGAGGATAAATAATCAGGACGGACTTTGGTTGTGCTACTGGTGTCGTTGAGCAACTGGGACTTAGGCCTATGCCAATGGAAACGCGAAGTCAAAAAGTTTTGTTGAAAAAATATTGCTTTCAAAGAACAGCCGAAAATATCCTCTTACCGCCGCTGTGGGAAAAAAGGGCCAAAAAATAAAGATGAGGCCTTCTTCCTTTTTTTCTAACGGCTGCAGGCGGCGCAATTTGTTTTTTCTTGTTGCAAGTTGTCGACACCCTGATAAAAATCAGCTCGTGCGACGATAGACGCTCGATCTCGACGTAGACTCAACCCACGGCCAACCCGCTTGGTGTCGAGCAAGGCCGACGAGTATAAATGTGACGGCCTCGAAGATATCAGGTGGATCCATGCTCTAGAGAGCGAGAGCTTGCCGGCGGCGTCCTATGGTCTCCTCCCAAACCTGAAAAAAAAACATTCGAGACGGTTCGAGAATTTTTGTCATCTGTTTTGTGCACGAGCGGCCAATTGTTTGTTTATCGGGCCAGCTCCTAACGAGCGCACTGCGTTCAGAATTCATGACGCAGTCGTTGGTTTTGTCGATCGATGTCTGTCGAGGACTCAGGATCTCGCCGCTTCGAGCTAAACATCCGCCTGGGTTTTTCTGAAGCCGATCTTGGCCCAACATCGGTCCCAGAATTGTTTTTTTTCGGGGTTTTCCGAAAGGTTGGAACTTTCTGTTTGAAGAATCGTGCCCACAGCAAGCTAGCTGTACCTGAAAAATTCTGACGGGTATATTCGGAATCCAAACTTTTTATGGAAGCTTTGCGTTTCCATTGGCATAGATAGGTCTTACTTTCCTTGGTTTACCTTGATTCTGTTGCGAATATTTTTCATTTCCTCACTCTCACAATCTGTGACCGCGTAATATTTGTATATGTACGGTGAAGAATCAGAATGGACACTGGGTGTACTGATATCTTTGGATAGAAAGAACGGTTTGGATGTGGAGACAAGAAAAACACTGTGCTACTGCTGTACACGGAGTACATCGATATGTAGCCTATTACGGGGGTCCATAGTTGATGGGACCAAATTTTGTTTGTAAAAATAGGTAAATATATAGGTTTTATGTATACCATAGGTCCTATTAACTATGTACCCCCGTAATAGGGTATTCTTTTATTTCTAATGCAAATGCTGCCAACCTTTTTTTTTTATGCTCGGTATAAAAGCTACCTCTGTAAAATGTTGTGTTATTTTTTCGGTGGTTGTCGGGTTCAAATATACCCGATAGATACAGCAGCAGTGGTCTGGTCGCTCTGTGTATAGCGCCGGTTGAGTAGAACCGGCTGCCCGCTGTATAGTCCCTGTGAAATCGCTTGGAACAGTTGGGAATAGCTATTACGGGGGACCATAGTAAATAGGACCTACGGCACACACAAAAACCTATATATTTCCCTATTTTTGCCAACAGTATTTGGTCCTATTTACTACGGTCCCCCGTAAGTAGTCGTGTGGCTGTATTTGGAGTAGTGTCGGTTGCCGGTATTGTCCCGGTACTGCTGTTGGCTGGTGCACACCGGAGCTACAGTGCAGAGGGACCCTCCACGGCACATAGTCTGCGGACCGCTGTAGGTCCTTCCTCGGCTGATGACGGGCTGCTCACACACGCTTACCGTCCAACTGCTGCTATTAAATAAACAACACGGATGCTTCTGCCGACGCTTTCCATACGATTCGAAACGCGTGGCGACGATATAGATCTCACTGGTGGTACTTGTGCTGGAAAATGCGGCGAGAAAGGCATACCACTCTATCGTACATCTACTACAGTCCGTCGTTTCAAGGTTATCGCGTTTACCTTACGACGCGTACTGCACTCGTATACGTGAACCTGGGTACAACATCTGTAGGTTCACATTTTTTTGCCCCTCCAATAAATTCAGCGAGGTGCCCCTCATGTAGGGCCGTGTACTGTGAATACTCTCTATTCTACATGCGTATAAACCTGGCACAGTATAGAACTAGCTACTGCAACTATAAACTCGTTTGGGCTGGTCAGTGTTACTTGCCCCGTTGCTTGCCCTCGGAAGGTGGCTACTTATTTTTTCTTTATCGCTTCCAAGAGTATATATATTTTTTTCTTCTTCGTTCTTTGCCAGGTGGCTACGACGTACCAGGTACGAGCGTAGCCGGTACGAGGACGAGGAACGAACGCCTACTGTGTTCTCCCTCTTCAGCTTTTGCGACCCCCCCCCCCCCCCCCCCCCCCCCCCCCCCCCCCCCCCCCCCCCCCCCCCCCCCCCCCCCCCCCCCCCGCCGTAAGTTTTAAATCGACCGAAATTCCCCAAAGGGGGACCTTGTGCTCTCTTCCGCATTCAGATTTTTGACCGTGCCGTGTCGCCAAATTTATCCGTACCAACAGGTAGCGGAGGTCGCGGCCGGAGTCCCTCCCTCCTCCATGGAGCAGCCCGCCACGGCGCCGCCGACGCCGGCAGCAGCGGGGAGTGACGGTGCTCCCACCACCACCTCTGCTGCTGCCACCGCCACCGTCGCTGCCGCCGCTACCGCGCGACACCCCCGGCGTAGGCATGGGGGAAGGAGAAGGACTTGTAGCAGCAGCAGCAGCAGCAGCAGCAGCAGCAGCAGCAGAAGCAAAAGGGGGAGGAGAACAGGACGGGGGGGAGGCGGGGGAGGAGCAAGAGGAGGAGATTGCGGTGTATATCACCGTCCACCCCCCGCGACAACCTGCTACCGCTGCCGCTTCCGGTGGTGGTGCTAGTGCTGCTGCTGCTGCTGCTGCTGCTGCTGCGGTTGTGGCCCCGCTTGTGCTGGAGCCGCTAGCCGGGGTGGAGCTGGTGATGCAGGTCAGGCAGCTGCTGGGCGAGATCCCGCAGACGTGTCTCTACACCGCGTTCCGCTTGGTGGCCGTGATACCCGAGGGAGACGAGGGAGGGGAAGGAGGAGAAGGAGGAGGAGGCGGAGCAGGGGGGGGGGAGGACGTATGGAAGGGAAAGGGGGAGGTGATGAATGACTTCGTGGACCTGAGGTCGATCGCCGCGGTCGTCGCGCGCCCGCAGAGGGTTGAGGTAAGTGTTGCAAGTGTACGTACTCAGTACCGGTATGTTTTGGCATGGGTAGGGTATTTCACTCTTGGAGTATCCGGGTGCGTATCCGAGTATGATCAAAATAACCAGATTTGGTACCGGGGTACCCCGGAGTTTAGTATAGGTATGTACGTAGGGTAGTATACTCTGGGGATACCCGTGTACATACCCGAGTAGGACCCAAATAACCATTTTTGATATCCAGGTACCCCAGAAGTTATTTTGTAGGAGTAGAGTATTTTACTCTGGGAATACCCGGGTACATACCCGTGTGAGGCCAATATAACAAGGTTTGGTACTCGGATACCCCAGAGTCGAATGTAGGTAGGGTATTCAGCTCTAGGGATACCCGGGTACTCACCTGAGTATGACCAAATAACCAAGTTTGGTACCCGGGTAACCCAGAGTTGAATGTAAGTAGGGTATTATGCTCTATAGGGGTACCCGGGTACATACCCGAGTATGACCAAAATGACCAGGTTTGGTACCTGGGTATGCCAGAGTTTAGTGTAGGTAGGGTATTGTGATCTAGGGGTATCCCGATACATACCCGCGTATGATCCAAGTAAGCAGGTTTGGTACCCGGCTCCCACAGAGTTTAGTTAGTATATGTAGGGTGTTATGCTCTGGTGGTACCGGGGGGGGTACATACCCGAGTGTAACTGAATAAGCAGGTTTGGTACCCGGTTACCCCAGGGTTTAGTAGAGATAGGGTGTTCTGGTCTGGGTGTACCCGTGTACCTCTCAGAGTTTGACCAGAATAACCGTGTTTTTAAATCCGAGTACCCCAGAGTTTAGTTTAGGCAGGCTCTAGGGGTGCCCGGTGTGTCACTTTTACGGGGTACAATAGTAAATAGGACCTACGGTAGACACAAAAACCTATACACTTACGTATTTTTACTAACAAAATTTGGTCCTATTTACTATGGTCCCCCCTAATAGGCGCTTCGCGTACCGCCCGCTACGCTCGCCCGCGAGGAAGAATCGACGGAACAAATGGTAGATGGTTCGAAAGTTTAGGTGCAAACAGGCGACTTGCAAATGCGAGCAGCTCCGTGCTCCAGTAAAACAACCCGGACGCCGCATGCATGTATGTACGTAGGCACGCACTTATTTGTTTTGACATGTAGGAAAGAGAAAACACAGCACGGCACAGCAGCACCCGCACGGCAGGGCACTGCGCGCTTCGCTCCCGCGTGAGATGAGCTCTGAGCTGGGCGTGCCTTCCTTATATGTGGTACGTCGTTCCTTGGTACTTCGTATGACAGTACGGCGGGAGCCGTGTTCTTGAAGTAAAAAGTACGTGTGGTACTAAATAGGCACGGCGGGTACTATATGTACGTACGGCGCTAACCCCCAGCCGATCAGACCCGATCAACCAATAGTTCTAGTAGCGTTTTAGTCCCTTTTCGCCACGTGCACAATAGCGCGTATCAACCATGGTCCTGAAGAAACGGATACGCTCTAGTGTAGTGTGTATCAACCATGGTCCTGAATACACGGTTAAGCTCTACAGTAGTAGTGTGTATCAACCATGGTCCTGAATATGCGATGGTTGTGCTACAGCAGGATCTGTGCGTAACGGGAACGACGCGCTAGCTGTTACTGTTGCTGCTGTTGGCGTGTTGTCTACTCTGTCGGGGTAGCCGTGTCGCCTCTCTAGGTCGGTTGGTAGGGACACCCCCTCGCCGCTTTTTTTTTTGTGTGCTTCTTCTGCCGGTTCCGATGCGGCGGCGGCGACGGCGGCGGCGGCGGCGGCGGCGGCGGCGGCGGCTGGCTTACTCAGCTTTTTCGCCCACGCGGTCCCCAGCATACCCAACCAACCCCAACCATTGCCTCCCCCCCACCGCCCTCCGCCGCCCAAGCCAACATCCGTCCTCCTGTCTACCCGGCTGCTGTACCTTGCGTGCGGTACAGGTGCGCATGGAACTGGATTCTTACACGACCCACACGGCGAGGCAGCATGTCGCCAAGTTTAGGTGAGAGTTACCCGTACGGCGTGGGTAGGTGCGGTACAACACGGTACAGTAACTTGACATACCGTGCGGTATGCTAGAGCAAGATATGGTACGGTACGGACGGTAGACTACGGTCCGGTATGGTGGTGATGTACGGTACGGTTCGGTGTGGTACGGTACGGTGTGGTAAGGTAAAAGCTGCGATGCGGCACAGTAAGCTGCGGCGCTCTAACCTTCAATAGGGGATGATACGGTGCGATGCGGTACGCTATAGGATGGAACGGTGCGGTAAGCTACGATATGGGAAGGTAGGGTGCAGGTGCCCAGCCGGGGGTACACGCCATGTCAAGGCCGGGTCGGAAGGGGGGGGGGGACCCACACCGTGCGTTGTCCTGCCCACCCCATGCCGTTGTCGTCAGCACCGTGTCCTGCAGCGCCTCCGAGGGTCCCCCCTCCCGCAACCCGTACCCACCTCTCCAGCCGGCCCTCCCCTTAGCCCTTCCCTGGTCTGTTATAACAAACGCCTGAAATGAACTCCTCTCGCGTCGGCCGTGATTTGTCCCTGTGTACATACAGTTTATCTGACGGTCACGAAGTATTCTTGGAGTATTGTCAAAAAGCCCCATTTAACTAAAGGTATCTTCCGAACCGATCAAACTGAAAAATGTATCCGAACGTTCCTGAGGGTGTGTCCGCATCCCTCGCCGTCCCTCCCTCACTCCCTCCCTCCCTCCCTCCCTCCCTCCTTGCCCGAAGCCCTTCCTGGGTGCGAAAGCAGTAATGCCCCGAGATATCTTCCTATCCTGTTGACCGTTTTTAATCGCGCCTACAACGGGCAAGGAGTAAAAATAGCCTAATTCTATAAAACTAGAAGGTTAGATATGCTGAAGGTATCGTCCGCAACGGTCGAACAGGAAGGTATCCAAAACGTGCCCCAGCAGTATGCTTGCGGCGACGCCTCACTTTGTGTATCTCCTGTCAAGCCTGGAAGAGCTTAACAAACGAACAACCTGACGTTTTTTTTCTTGTCGCGCGTTGTCTGCGTGTCCCTTGTGTCTTGTATATTGTGTCTTGTCGTTGTGGCTTGTGTTTTCGATGGGGCGCACAAAATAAAGGGAGCTCCTGAGGTACCCTCCCCCTTGCGCTGAGGGCATGGGACCGGCGGCGAAGACAAGCGGCGCCGGCGGTGGCGGAAAGAAGGGCAAGGGAAAGAGCGGTGGCGGGGGTAAATCGAAGAAAGGTGGGAGTTGCTCAGAATTTCACGTGCGAAGTCGAGGAGGCGGGGGGGGGGGGAGGTAGTGGCGCACCTCTACCTTTGGCATGTGTCAACATACCCCCCCCCCCACCCAAAATCCGACTTTTTAAAAAAATGTATATTGTCTGCCTGGCCGGATACACAACGGAAAATGGGCTTGTGCAGATACCTTTTAAAAAGCAATGGGTGGGTGGGTGGGTGGGTGCGGGGCGATCGTTTTTTTTTTTTCAGGAACGCTCGATTTTTTCCCAGAACGGTAAGGTTTAGGTTGCCGATACGAAAAAAGCAACAAAAGGTGCCGGGGTATTGTTTTTCGGGGAAAATGTGGGCGAAGAGAGAGAGAGAGAGAGAGAGAGCCTTCTCCAAAAATAGAATGGTTCGAACTTTATATACCTTGTAAGACTATCACCCTAGGGTGATAAGATAACACACCCCCCCCCTCGGACGATTTTCAAAGCTGGGTTTCTTACCGGCTGGGAGGGCGTACTGAGTACGACAAGCGATGCGTCTTAAGATGCAACCAACCTTCTCGACGAAACCGTTCCAAAGCCGCCAATATACGTTTGTGTGTGCCCCCCGATGTTTTGGAGGAAACCGGGGTATGAAATTCGTCCCAGCGGGTGTGCTATCTTATCACCGGGGGTGATACGGTGCCGACCACCCTTTTTTACCTTTGTTGAGGGTGAGACGAACGCTTTAAAAATAAAAATAAAAAAAAAGGCGCACCCCGTTAACTCTTGTTAGAACGACGGGACGACAGTTTTTGCACTAGAAGGGTTCCGTTGCGGCAATAGAGATGGCGTGCACATATACTGGGTGCCTATTACGGGGGGCCGTAGTAAATAGGATCAAACGTTGTTGGTAAAAATATGGAAATATATAGGTTTTTGTGTGTACCGTAGGTCCTATTTACTATGGCCCCCCGTAAATAGCTCCCTCTTTTGGGGAGCCCCACCGGGTGGGAGAGTTTGGGCTCACAAGTGCAACCCCCCCCCCCCCCCCCCCCTCTATCGCGGGGCGGCTCTCGCGGGGGGCGGGGGGGGGGGATAGAATGCTGTCATCCGTATGCAAGAAAACGTCCGCCTCACAAGCGCAGGTTCTTCGTGGGATGCAGCCAGCTCGCCCTTTCGTGAGACTCGCCGGGACACTTGCTTGCTTCGCGCTTGGTGCGCAAGGAGTGCCTGCCTGGTCGGTGAAAACAATCCGACTTGTTCCGTCCCGATGTTGCATCGTGGGGATGCTATTGCGGGCGACCATAGTAGATAGGACCTGTGGTACACTCCAAAACCTATATATTTCCCTATTTTTTTCTAACAATATTTGGTTTTATTTACTATGGTCCTTCGTCATCGGGTCTTTGACCACTCATGCGACTACGGCCATGCATGACATGAGTACACTCCCCCCCCCCCCCCCCCCCCCCCCCCCCCCTCCGTCCCGCCCAGTCCTTCCCTCCGCCCCGTCCAGTCCTTCCCTCCGCCCCGTCCGCCCCCCTTTCTCCGTTTCACCCTCCATGCAACATTGATGTTACCGTCCTTCCCCGTATCTCCCGTGTAAAGCCTTGATGCAACATTGCACGCTTCGAACACATGGATCATGTACAGATAGATCATGTACAGATAGATCATCTACAGGTATATCATCTACAGATAGATCATCTACAGATAGATCATCTACAGGAAGATCATCTACAGATATATCAACTACAGGAAGATCATCTACAGATATATCAACTACAGATATATCGTCTAGATCCTAAGCTGCCGTTTACGAGATGATTTGCAGGATCTGCAATGGTACAGATCCAAAGCAGGAAACTTGTCCCAAGGCCCCGTGCAGCTTAGTACAGCTCCCACGCGGCCGCACGAGCTAGGCCATAATATAGAGGCATGCGGGCGCAGATGAGGAGTATGTCTAGTCTCAAAAGTGGGGGCAAAATGGACAGTTTCTTTTACGCCGACCTTTTTTTTTTACTACTCTCCAACTCTCCTACCCAATCCCTCCCTCCCTCCCCCCCCCCCCTCCCTCCCTCCCTCCCTTCCCCCCCCCCCCCCCCCCCCCGCCCTCCCTCAAAATAAACTCCCAAAAAACGTGCGCTCAACTGCAGCCAAAGACGCAGCCGCAGCAGCCGCCGCAGCCGCCACGTCCACCTCAGGAGGAGAAGGAGGAGGGAGGGTCTTCCACCGCTATCGCAGCAGCGGCAGCGGCAACAAAAGCGGGGGCTGCGGCTGCTGGGGGGAGCCGGGGCGGCGGGGGAGTCTTCGGTAGACCCGGGCAAGGAGACCGGCAATCTCGCTAAGGATGTCATGGTGCAGCGGGTGCAGCGTGCCCTGGACATCCGCGGGCGGCTGAAGGACAGCCGCGTTCCGGTCGGAGGCGAGGTATGTGCGAGGCATGGGAGGTTGGGGGGGGGGGGGGCGGCGGATACTGTAGAGCGTTTCGCCGCTTGTTCGAGAAAATGGTTCGGCACACGGCCGCGTACGAGACAGCGAGATGGGATGCTATAATCATTGGTCGATGATTGGGTTGGGTTGTAGTGTTTTTAGTTCCGTTCGCCAGTCTCGTACGCGGAGGTATGGCAAACCATTTTCTCGAAGCTGCTGTGTGCGCAGTAGTTTGCATGTGATGGTAGTGCCGGTTTGCCTCTGTTTGTGCCGGTATATATGCGGCAGCCGACAATGCCGGCACTATATATATGGCGCGAACCGGCACTAATCCCTCCGCACATTATCACGCTTGGCTGTGTATTCCCATCTGTGCCAAGCGACTCTGGAACATACGGTCAACAATACCGGGACCATATTATTAAAAATATTAAAACAAAAGAAGAAGAAAAAAAACGGCAGCTGTGTTTATCTAGTTTTTTTTTGGTTTGTTTGTTTGTTTGTTTTATTTTTTTTTGTTGTTGTCGAAAGTCCTCTTTGTCGCAAGAGCTGTGTGGGACAACTTCGATCGCGCGAACTACGGGTGGGTATCGGGTGGGTATCGGGTGGGTATCGGGGGTAAACAAACTCTGACAGCGGTGGAGCTATCTTCTTATCGATAGCGGCGACCGGCACTACGCCCCGCACGGCAACACTACTATTACGGGGGACCGTACAGTAGTGAATAGGACCAAATATTGTTGGTAAGAATAGGGAAATGTAAAGGTTGCTGTGTGTACCGTAGGTCCTATTTACTGTGGGCCCCCGCAATGGTTGAATCCCATCTGCGCCAAAGCGATTTCCCAGGCGGTATATATAGCGGGCAGCCTGCGCTTCTCAACCAGCACTATAGAGAGACCAGACCATTACTGCTGTACCTTGGCAGTCGGTGCTTGTTTTTTTTTCTTCGACCGGGACGGGAGGGTTTTTTTTTTACCCCGTGTTTTTAGTGACCAAGGGCTACGTGCAGGTTTCAGGGCAAGGAGCTAATGTGAAGGCATCGTCATGCGTCTCCACGGGAGCATATGACATATTTGACACTCTCACAAACCGCCCTCCCGCCCCGTTTTTTTTTTCGAGTTTTTTTTTTGCTTTTTTTTTTTTTTACGACTTGGCCGCCCAGCTTCTTCGGCAAAAATGGTTGAAATTCGTTGTCCACAGGGTTACGAACCCTACTAAACACCTAACCCCGACGGCGTGGGAAAACTCTCGCGAAAATTCTCAGAACTTGAAGGCTTCATGAAGAGTTTTTGAGTGCGGTGCGGTCTCTTATCAACCATTTTTTTTTTTTCCCCCCATCGAAGCTGGCTGGGCTAAATAACTCGTACGAGACACTTACGACTACTCGTATTATCTCGTATACATTTCAGTACTACTACGACGGCAGCGGTTTGTTTCACGTGCAAACCACGTATTTGTCTGTTTTGTTTGTTCTTTGAATCCGGCTAGGGAGAATAAGTAGTACATGAGTCATAAACATTACGTACTCGTCGTCGTGTCACACAATATATTACCACTGCTTTTTTGGTGTTTTTTTTTTCTTCTTGTTTTACGTGATATTTTATGACGGCGACACGACGATGGTGGCGTCGAAAATAATGGTTGATTATGCTCGCTCGCCTGCCTGCAGGGCTTGGGGTGTTTCTACGGCGTGGGCCTGGGCTTGGCGGTGGACGAGGTGGCTGTCCCTGCGAAGGAGGAAGGCTCGGGTGGGGGGGGGTGGGGGTGGGGGTGGGGGGTGGGGCGGGGGGCGGCAAGGATAAGGATAAGGATAAGGATGAACCGGTGACGTGCCTGCGAGGCGTGTCTGTTTCAGCGTGGAACCCCCCCCCCCGCAGAGGAGGATGGTGGGAGACCTCATATATTTGGAGGTGAGGACTCGTGGGGTGGGGGGGGGGGAGGCGGTGGTGGTGGTGGTGGTGGTGGTGGTGGTCGTGGTCGTGGTGGGGTGGAGACGGTGGGGTGGGGTCGTGGGGGTGGAGGGGGGGGGGTGGGGGGGGGGGGGGGGGGGGGGGGGGGGGGGGGGGGGGGGGGGGGGGGGGGGGGGGGGGGGGGGGGGGGTACTCGATAGGAGAGATGTACTCGATCTCATGCATGGTCGTAGTCGTATGACCATAGACCCTCGCATCCCTACAATGCCGGGACGGAGCATGTCGGGTTTTCACCGGCCAGGCAGACATTGCTTGCACCAAGCGCGAAGCGCCGTGAGGTGTCCGGCGAGTCGCATGAAGGGTGAGCTGCATCCTACTAAGAACCGCTTGTGAGGCGGACTTGCATATGGATGACAGCTTCAATGAGTTAGTTTAATTTCCGGTGTAGCCACTTCCAGAGACAGCAATGGGAATACTATGTAACTGCCTCTTGGGTGCCATACCTTGAACACTACGTGGTACGATCAATTCCCTTGTGCAGAGTAAAGGTTCGTTACCTCGCACAAATGATCTAACTCGACGACCAGCTGTGGGCGACCGCCAAAAAAAAAAAAAAAAAAAAAAAAACGGTACCTGGTTGTCTAGCTCACGTAGTGAGCGGCATGTTTTACAGTGTCGTTGCCAACCGACGCCAACCCAACGTATGCATAATGTGGGGGGGGGGAGGGGGAGGGCGTTCTCATTCGTTGCTTGCCTTAGGCATTAGATCATTGACCGCGCATCTCTTTCGAGACGGAGCACCGTTCCTACTCCTCATGGAGACGGTTGGGGCGCTCATTTCGTCGTTTCCATGTACTACATAGATTTTTTTTTGGGGAGGGGGCAAGACTTTGTTTGGTTGAGTGTATTGGTTGGTTGGTTTTTGCGGTTGGCTGGTCGTGATTTGGGTGACGGGGTAGGGGGAGGGACCCATGCCAGGATTGGGGGGTGAACTTACATTTTTCTGGGTCTCCTTCTCGCTTCGGGAGCTCTATACTGTTGATTAGACGCTTGTCCTATTTATTAAGCCACACCACCTGTCTTACCTACCGTAGCTAACGACACACAGGTCGACGCCCTGAGCGGGACTAATAATTATCTATCTATCTCACGAACTACAGTGGCAAACCAGCGAACAAAACTACAGCAGTAACAACACATGACAACACAACCAACTGATCAAACTAACTATTTACGGGGGACCATAGTAAATAGGACCAAACATTGTTAGTAAAAATAAGTAAATGTATGGGTGTTTGTGTGTACCGTAGGTCCTATTAACTATGCCCCCCGCCCCCCCCCCCCCCCCCCCCCCGGCCCCCCCCCCCCCCCCCCCGTAACAGTCAACTAGCCAACTACCCACCTCTCGTGGACAAACACACGCACAGGTTATCGCGCTGGACGGGACCGCCATCCACGTCACCTGTACCCAGGGAGGGTTCTATGTGAACGGGACGCGCAAGGGAGCTTCGACCCCAGCCCCGCCTCTGGCAACGCCTGCCACTCCCACGAGCTGGCCGCCACCCTCTTAGCCGCCAGCCCTAGCTTCGCCAAGGTATGCATATATATATGTATATATTTATTTCATTAAAAAAAAAACATCATCAGCTGTGAGATCGCAGTCAGATTTCGTGGAAGCGCTATCTCTTGCATGTGTGTGATGCTTCGATCGCGCGCACTAAGGGTTTTATATGGCCTCCTGCCGGGTATGATGCAGTCCGCGTATGAGAGAGACAATATCTGAAGCTGCAGAATTCAAGGAGTGGGGCGTGTCTATTACGGGGGGGCCATAGCAACTAGGAGAGACACACATTGCTTATATTCAGGGACAGAGTGGTATGAACAACACCATAAAAATAAAACCCAGCCAACTTGGAAACCCAGCCAAATTGCTTTCAACCAAATTCTTCGCGCGAACACCCCAGTAATGCCGTCCTTCAGGATTGGAACACCCTTTTTTTTTTCACCACCGCACTTCCGTTTTGCCGACTAAACAAACACTACTGAAAGTTTACGGTAGGAGAAACTTGTGTAGGAGTTGTAAAAGTTAGGTTGACCGCGACCTTGCTCGTTTTTGTTTTGTTTTTGTTTTGTTTTTTGCTTTGTTTTTTTTTTCATCGAAGGCGTGGAACAATGCCGTCATTCAGGCGTGGAAACGAATCCAGTCGGATGACCCTGTGCACGCTCTGGCTCGGGCGCGATGCGAGAGGGGGGGGGGGACGCTGTGATGGTCAAGCCCCAGTGGAACATGCCTCTGCCAGGTGAGGGGTCGGGGGTGATGTTGGGAAGAGAGGCAGTAGTCAGGCAAGGGGAGGGAGAGAGAGGAACGGTATGCTATGCTGCTTTGTGGTGTGGTATGGTATGATGTGATAGGATAATATATGATATAATAAGATTATGATATAATAAGATTATGATATAATAAGATTATGATATGGTATGGTACGGTATGATATGATACGATACGGTATGACACAGTACCGGGCAGTGCCCCTCTTTTTCTTCCCCCCCCCCCGACCCGTCAAACCGTTTGTTTTTCTCCTCGACCGATTGCGATGGAACAAGACGATGACGCTTTCCCTCCTTCACGAGAGGCGCGAAACATCACAAGCGCGCGCGCGGGGGGGGGGGCGGGGATCGAAGTTTTGCTGTAGACTGCGCGGCGTTTCGGTGCGGGGGGACGGACACACACACTACTGTAGCTCTCGCGAGAGACTTGCGTGAGATGTTTCCCCCGCTACCGTCCAGTCCGCTGCACGCCTCCGCCCCATTTGGAAACCCTCCCCGGTGCGCCCACGCTGCTGCCTTGTTTACCGAACGGCCGCCTTCTGTGAGAAGGGTCTGCTTGGAAAAGGAGACGAAAATGAACGACACGCTCCTAGATAAATACCACCGGATCTGATTTTTGGGCGACCGTATTCTTCCCCCCCCCCCCCCCACCGTCCCTGTCCTGTTTTGCCCCTCAAGGAGGGATGTTTATGGCTGGGAAGGGGGGGAGGAGGGAGCGGTTGATATAGAAATTGGAAATGGTTGCGTTGTGCCGGACAGGTTTCCCTCAGCTAGTATTGCTGGGAAGGAGAAGTATTGCGGCACGAACATTTTTTCTTTGGTTGGAGAGAAAGAAGAGAACGCTGTTTTTTTTGTGATTTTTTGCCTCTTTTTCTCATTTGGTTTTTGTGTTTTCTGTGTGTTGTGGATGCATATGTGATATATACGCGTGTCTAACGATGCCTGTGTTTTTTTTTTGTTTCTTTTTTTCGCATTTCATTTTTCCCGTTATTTAGTTGCTGTGTGGTGTTTTCCCCTCTTCTTGCTGTGTGGTGCTATATTTGTTTTCAACTTTTTTTCTCGTTGCTACTCCTTGCTTTTGTGTTACCCATGTTGCTGCTTAGCTCGGGCCGAAGCGATGACCTCGCCGCTCGCTCGTTAGAATACGGCTTGGGGTTATCGTGGAAGGGCTGTGCTACGCCACCTTTACTGTCGCTTTATATATAAGATTCTGTCTAGGTTTGTGGCCACAGGCATCCCCTCCCCCCCTCAACCCTCGCTACCCTCTCGCAGAACCCCCCCGTCCCCTTCCCCCTCCATCTCGACCCCTCCCTACGTACTTGTTCTGCCGTTGATATCGCTTTCCCCCCCCCCCCAGCCTACGAACCGGTATGTGCTTTCCCGATAATGTAGTTGCTTTTTTGCTCGTACTCTTGGAACCTAAAGGCGTGGATGCAGGAAGTGTGTCCCCTGGCGTGGAGGAAGCCTCCGGCCTGTACAGAGTGAGAGCCGATTCAACGAGAAAGAAGCACTCGTCTCCCGACCGACTCAACGAAACAGCACGTAAATATAGAAAAGAGGTCGGGGGGGGAAACAGGGCCTACCAGCATATCGGGCGCAGTTGCCTGAGGCAGCCACGAGTGCCTTGAGCCCTACCTCTGCGCTGGGTGTGTTGGCTGGTACCAAAAGCCGGGGGTCGAGAGGTATCCGAGAATTTTGGGCATGCATGTACGTATGTATGTGTGTATGTATGTACTGTTCAGAAGTGCGTATCAAACGGTTGAGCTCAGCATGTCGGAAGGACTTTGCGAAGTTCCTCCCAAGCGGTTGTAGCAAGGGAGGAGGAGCCTACGTAAATCTATCGCGAATTTTTGCGCGCGTGGCGCTCGTGGTCGGGTGGGCTCCGAGACAGCCGTACGGAATCTATGCAAATGACCACTCGCACACGAGGGGTCAAGGTTGTTGTCTCCGAACTATCTAGAAGGCGGGGAGATGGGGGAACGGGCCTTGACACCGGCGCAGATGACCACCAACCTTCGAACCCATCTGCGGGCGGCTACCAAGGAGGATAAGAGGCACACGGTGCGCTGCTTCCGGTTGCGAGGGGCAGCGAGCCATGTTATGGACGGCACAGCTAGGGACATCCTTACGGAGTACCAGGGGGTGGAAGTCCGGCACAGATGCGTAGGGATGACAGCATCCGCGGCCGCGGCGGGGGTAAACCGCTCTCGCGAAGCGGCTCTCATGGAAGCGGGCGCCCTGCGGCTGTCCGAGCAGCGTTCCCACGGAACATTCGAAGCCAGGCCCACTAGAGGTCCAAGGTGGAAAGTTCGGGTGTGTTGAGGACGGCAGACACTCTCGCTGGAAGGATGATGGTACCCAACTGAGCTACTGTACGTAAGGCATTGAGAGATGAGCACAAGGGGACACCGCAAGTATGGGCGTGCTCTCTCATGCTGCACCAGAGAGGCCTCACTGATCCCAAAACTATGGACGAGTTGGCGCGACGACGGGATGAGTTGCCG